>VYZS01038556.1:0-16967 GCA_013400695.1 Neodrepanis coruscans
TAATAAAAACTAAGCCCATGATGTACAAAAATGTGTCAACAGGGGGAGGAGGAAGGTGTCAGTTACTCAGTTCTCTGTGTCTTATCACCTTCATTAGCTTATAAATTATTATGCTCCTCTCCAACGCTTCCTTCAGGGAACAGGGACGATTCTTCTGCAGCCAATCAGCTGGGATGGGTTTTGGTTTTAAGCTGCTCTGGATCTTTTGGATAAGAAATGAAGGGGAGGAGGGGAGGAATAAGAAATTCAGCAGCCACTGGCAGGAGTCACACAGGCTCCCTGAGATTTCACTTTATGGCGCTGACCCCCACGTCGCCGGCCTCCTCCTCCGACTTTTGACTGAAAAACAAGAAGACTGACTTCAGTGCAAAGGGACCCCTCAGTAGGAGTATCCACAAAGCAGAAGTTCAGATGGGTCATGCACACATTCAGACAGCAGGAGGGCGGTTGCGACTGACCAGCTTCCTACCACTGCAGGAAGGAGATAGAGCAGACAGACATACCATGAGGGAAGGGGAGACAGATGCACCATAAAGTTCTGCCTTTCAAGCTGGGGAGGATTTGATTTCTCCATTTTCTGAGTACTTCACTCTCATGAGAGCCAGCAGGTGTCATGGGGTTTGGCATGCAGGAAATCAAGGCCTCAGGCCCCCTTGATTTTGTGCAGAATGGAAGGAAGGCCCCCCACCCCCCTTCATGGCTCTCTTGCTAATTTGGCTCTGTTCCTAACCTCAGACCAGCAAACCCACTGTTCCTCTTTGAAATCAGCCAAATACCTTATTGCCCTCACGGATGTGGGGCTCTTCATCCAGTGTGGGCTGAGGGGAAGCAGCAAGGAGAGAGAGGAAGAGGTAAGCAAGAACAAAAGCAACAGACTCTTAAGTGGAGGGACAAAACAAAACGCAAGCTGGGAGCGCTATTTAAAACCACAGTGACACTACAACGAGACAAAGAGGAGATGGAGGACTGGTGCGAAGCCCCAGGCGCATGTAGAGGGAGAGAACCCCTGCCAGAGCCCTCCTTCAGCAGCCAGCATGGCTAAAGAGGGCGAGATTTGGCCAATGGCAAATCATATAGCTAGAATTAAGAATGGGAACACTGACCAGGTCTCTTGACAGAGCTCCTGAACCTTTCACTTACTAGGTAAGTACACTAAGAGGAGATCTTTCTTCTATCAAGTAATAAAGCTGAAGGCAGAATTGAGTTTCCATTCCTTTCAGGCAGAATTGAGTTTCCATTCCTTTCAGGCCAGAAAGGCTAGGCATCCTTCATGATTCTCAGCTGAGTTGATCAGTCCTAGCCAACAAACTAACCTGAACAAATTACTCTAGGAAGACCTAAGCTTTTCCTTCTCCTTGGATATCTCCATCCTCCCTTTTTGACAGGGCAAACGACCTGTACCTAATACTTAGGATGTAAATTCTCCAATGTAAGGATATTCAGACGTCAGAGACCTGTTCTGTGACTGGTTGTTAGACGCTTCACTAGTTGAGCTTCTGGGTATATGGAGACACAACTTCTCTGTGAGCAGTTGTAGTGAAACAGGTTGCCTATGGAGGGTGTGCAGTCTTCCCCTGAGGGTTTTTAAGACATGACTGGATAAAACTCTGAGCAACCTGGTCTGACCTTAACAGCTAATCCTACTTACAGCAGCAAGTTAGACTAGACACTTCCTGAGATCCAACCTGAATTGTCCTAGGATCCTCACAGCTGTCTGCTGAAAGGTCAGCCATGGGGTAATCCTGCTGTGAGACTACTCATATTTCTATCTGTTTCTGTGGCACATTGAATCCCAAGGCGGGTTCAAGGTATGAGGGGATAATGCTTGTGCTTTAGAGTGTCCTTCCTCCAACAGATGAAACCAGGATGCAAACAGCTAGGACTGACACAGTATTCTCCTCACTTACCAATGGTTGCAGTGAAGTAGGTGTTGGTGGTGCTGCAGCAGCTGTTGAGGGGACCTCATCCCCAGCTGCCGGGCCTCCAGCTGCCACCCCAGGGGCAGGAACACCATCCTCTCGTTTTGTAACAGCTCCTTTCTTGGTTGACTGCATCTTGATCTGCTGTGGCTTGGAGTTCATTGGCGAGTTATTTGTGGTCTGGAGTAACTGCAAATTGCAAAGGGAGATGCCAAACTCAGCACTCAAATATCTAGACTGATTTGGCAAGGTTCAGTGCTGCTTTTTAACAAAAAGCATCAGGAGAATTTATACCAATAGGTATCGGGAGAAGGATGCAGCAGCAGCTGTTCAAAAAAACCTAGGCCTCCAAGCTGTCCTTAAGAACTCTTAGCAGGAGGAAAGGATCATTCAATCCTCCACAACATGCCTCAAAGGGACCAGCTACAAGATGTTAGAAAGAGACTGAGACTTAAGAACCAGAGGCATATGGTTTACCCCTGACCTTTCCATTCAATCACTCACACCAGCTAAAGAATCACCAGACAAAGCACACTGGTCATCCCCAACCCATGTCAGGGCTGATGTAACTGAAGGACAGCCTCTTCCCTCCATTTTCCAGAGCTATCCAGATTCTCCTGCTGGCTTGTCAGTGTAAGAAGTAGCTGATGAACAAAACCAAGTCGGATCATCAGCCTTTACCTTGGTGATGGTACCCACAGCTTTGGTGCGGCCTTCACGGAAGACCAGGCGCTGGTCTATATGCAAATATTCCGGGGTTTTGATGAAGCGAAAGTGCACCGTGGCTTTGTCCCCTGTCCGCAGGCAGTCCTTGTCCATGCTGAGAATCGTGGCCGTCTGGCGGATGCTGCCACAATGCACTGTGAATGTAATGCACAAGGCCTTTCAACAGCCATTGTTCCCTTAGTGCAACGAGCCTCGGACAGACATCTAAGGCAGCTCATTACCCTACAGCAAAGACTACACGGGTCACGCAGCTGCCTTTGTTCAGTCCTCAAAATTAAAACACTATGATCTACAACAGTTGCCTTTGAATGGCACCTGTCCTGAAGCACCCTCAACAGAATCACCAAGCAGCTCAGCTAGAAGGCAGGATCCAGCAGCATTTGAAGGTGAAGAATCTTTGCACCACGGAGATCCAGCTCAGGCAGGCTCCAAGTACACTTGAGGGCACAAACCTCCTTCTTACCTTATAGCCTCCTTCACACTCCTTTGTCAGCTGCCTCTCCTCTCTCTTACACATTGCTGGGAAAGGCAAACCCAGGAACTATGGCATATATTCAGACTGACAGAGCCGTCAGGAGAAAATTATCTCAGGCTAGAGCTGATACAAACTGCTACTGCTGGGAAACAACACTGAGACACGTACCCATGGCCTGATATCGTGGGCTGATGGTGGTGGGGTGATGGAGCACCAGAATCTCTGCTTCAAACTCCCACGATGCTTGTGGATTCAGGCGGGGTGACACCATTACCATGCCTTTCCGGATGGAAGAGCGCTTGATCTGGAAAGCAGAGATGGAGAAAACCTTAGCATGATTCTCCAGGGAAGAAATTCACTTCTCTGGCTGACTGCATCCAGAAGGATCCTATGGGATTTTACAGATATTATCTCGTGCTCACCAAAAGGCAAAGCAAGAGCTGTTAAGCAGTGTGTTTTGTATATGATGTTATGCAAAGGTTGCAAAAATCAAGTTCATAGAAGTTTCTAAGGAAAGCTTTAGTTCTGGGAATGCTGGACACTGACACATATACCTCACTGCTCCTTTAAAAGCAAACATTCATCCCAGTCACACATTACCCAAGCAGATGATCTCTCCAAAATCATGATGTCTGTTAATACACCACTATAAGCCTGAACACATGAAGTATGGCGCAGCTTAAACTATATCCCCTTGAGATCAGTGCAACTTCTATTGACAGAAACTTTTTGCAAGAGGAATTGCATCAAATTTTGTTGATTTTTAAATCCCAAATCATGCAGCTGGTCCTACAAGCTGAGAGGAATAATGTAAATACACTGCCCATGATACTAATGCAGTTCCAGCACAAAAGGAGACTTTTCTTACAATGCCTACACTTTGCTAAGTATCTCCAACGCTATTTGTCATTACCTAGGGGCACTGCTATTGCCTGGCAGCTCTCAGGAGGAACAACCAGGATGTGGGATCCACAGACGTTCTATGGGATTTTATTCCACTGCAAAATGAGGCAACTGAGGTTTGTAGAAAGTTTTCTTGCAGCTGAACTCTGAGAGCACTCAAAAATTAGGAGGGAGGTTCCTGTTGTGGGGGTCTAGAGCTGATCATCTCACCTTCTTCAAAGCAAAGGAGGCAGTCTGGCCTCCCCGCACTTCTTTGACAGGCATTCTCTTGCGGTGGATGGACTTGACAGCAATAGGTAGGAAGTTGCCAAGGGGATCTGGCCCCAGCAGCAGGGTGTCATTTAGCTTGATTAGGCCTCTCAGTGTCGTCCCAGAGACAACTGTTCCTACACCCTATGCCAAAAAGAGAAAAAACAGTAACTCAACCAGGCCAGCAGAATAGCTTTGGAACTTCCCTCTTTAGAGAAGGTAACTTTCTTCAACCTAAAAGAGGGAGCAGAACATTCTTCCAAATACTAAGCCCCTTACCGGGACAGAGTAAGTATCATCTATCTGGAATTCTGCTGGCTCTTCTTCCCTATAACTTGTCCGTGGAGACAAGAGATTAAGAAACATCTTCAGCAGATCTAGATTCTCCCCCGTAACATTTGAAATCTGGAAAATCGGGCACATCCTGTGAAGGAAAATTGATGAAAATGGAGTTAGTTCATCTTCCTGCCTGGGTTTCCACATGTAGGGAGACATCCAAAATACTGGGACTGAATTCAAACACAGTGGTAGGAAGGGAGAGCCTGGCAAGCAGTCAGATGCACAACACCCCATGTTTGAAAACCTGCAACATTGCCTCTGCCTTCTAATGACATTCAGGAATAGGTGTAAGGTTCCAGGACTGAAGGAAGCCAAATGCCCTGCCATCTTCTGCAGACTGCCCAGAAGCAGCCTCTCATTTCCTCTCAGAGAGGGGAACACAAGCAGGTCAACCTCAAAATCAACACACTCTTATGGAATCAACACACCACATGGCAGATGCAACCTTCACACATCTAGACAATGGGAACCTCCTTTCTGAATCTTCTCACCCAGTCTCCAAATAGGATTGAAAGAGAAGTGATTCTCCTCTACTCCCGTTACCTCTCTGAGCTGAAGTTGGAGGCTGTTACAATGACATCATCCTTGCTCTGAACCAGCACGGGAATCTTCCTGCACCCTGGGGACTTCAGCAGTCGCTGTAACAGCTTCAGGGTTTCTTAAAGGGTGAAATGAATATTGTTAGGGCAGCATCTCCCGTCTTTACAAATCACTTTTGTGGGGTCTCTCCCTGAAGGGAGACGGGTGCTCTGGCCACAAATAGACAGGAGAAGATGGCTAAAGGTGAGACTATAAGTTTGCTGCAGCCTAGGTAGGACTTAGGAGCCATTCCATCTTCCATTTCATGCCAGTTAGCCTGCTGCCAAGCGACACCATACATGAACAGACAGACAAGTTTGCATCTGCAAGTGCAATGCTGTGAAGTAGACATTTTATAGCTGCCTATTAGTAGCTTTAAGCAGTTACAAGGTATTTCCTCTTTCTATAAAGGAATTAGATGAAAACCACCAGGACTTAGGAACAGAAATACTTGAGAATATGCAATTTAGAGATCAATTTTGACCAGACAAACCTCAATACATTTTCCCCAGAAGTCAATTTGCCCTAAGGAGGCTGGAGAAGCATGAAAGAGGTAAAGATCACCATCATAGACTAGGACAGTGTGGGTGGACTAGATTCAGAAATCAGTGTTTTGGGACAAATCTCACGGTTCCAAACTTTCATCTTTTGCCTCTTTTTCCAAGTATTTTCTAAGCCTCATATCTATGAGCCAGCAGGGCGATTACCTGATGCACTAGCATCAGCCTCCTGCAAAGTGCCTTATAATAAATGAGGAAAAAACAAAACAGGGCAGTAAGGACTTAAAAGAGCAAATCATTTATATTCTACAAGTGTCATCCAATTAGATGGGTTTTTGTGAACAAATGATTGCCTATGGGAAAGTAATGTTTTGGATACAGAAACGCAAACATCTAATCATGCCATCTGCTCTTCACAGATACACTTGAGTCAAATCTTGTGTCTATTTACTTTAAACAGAGCATGTCACAGGAGGGGCTTCTCCCCATTGCAGCTCTTCTCTCCTCACACTGAGCCACAGGTTCTGCTTCCTTCCCAGTTATTACCTTATCCATATTTGCCAAATAAATATTACAGAGGTATTTAGATTATTTTCTGTTTACATGCATCTATTGACCTGAAACATATTTAGGATTTTTACAGTAATGAACTAACCACAGACAGTACTGGGAGCATTCACTTCCCTGACTCTTAAGACTGATTATTGAAAAAAAAAATTCTTCCAACTAACCACAGCATGATCCTGAAAGTGTGAGAAATGCTTAAAGAGAATTTTAAAGGTGAGAGTAGGTCACAGCCTGAAAAAACATCAAGCATGGGTTAATGAGACACTGCTGGGGTTAGAGGTGCTGCTTTAACTGCTGCTGAGAAAAAAATCACTAGCCCCTGCTACTCACTGCCATCCCTGCTTGTGTCTAGTCCTGTCTCCCATCCCACTACCACAGCCCACATACGCAGCTGCTTCAAACCATGATTTACTAAGTGTTGATTGGTTGTTCAGACAGAGGAAGGAGATGCTGTAGTTACGCCAGCATACCTGAGAAGTGCCCAGGAGAGCAGGATGTAACAAGCAGCTGCCCCTTCACTAACAGTTGCTAGAGAACAGGTCCCATTAAAACTTAAAATCACACGCAAACTATGGGCAAGGAGGAACACAGCTTTCCAGAGAGCTTCCAGACTTTTCCTCTAGGTTTAAACACCCAGAGAGAAAGCAAAGCTCCAACCCCAACTGTATGCTGCTCCTCTTAGTGTAGCAATCACTTTTGGGTTGCCCAGCTGAATCCTCCCAACATGTGTAATTTTGACATGGGGACTACAAGTGAAGCACTTGCAAAACAGGCAAGGGAAAAAGGATATATTGCTGGAAGGTGTTTAGGATGCAGTTAAAACCAGATAAAGCAGCTTTCCTCCAGCAGTGATTCCTGAACCCAAGCAGAGGACAGCAGCACATACAGAGGTAAGAAAGCCCTGGAGAGAGCCTGTAGGACTCACCTTGCAGGATGTTGGCAGGGCACATGTCAATCTTGGTCACCACAACAAAGACAGGAACGTTAAGTGCAAGCGCCAGGCCCAAGTGCTCCTTGGTCATGCCAACAATCCCAGCATTACTGCCAACCTACACCAGGGATGTAAGACACAGGGATGTAAATGTGCCTTGTGCCAGATGTGCAGTAGACTGTGGTTGCAGATATGGCACTGTGACTGTATGAGCAGACCCAGCTCATTTCAAATGCTGTTGGATACTGTCAAAGAACTCATTTCTCCCCATTTTTAACACGGCTTTTTAGAATTTGGAAATCTTTCCATTTTCAAGGACCACAAACCTTGGGCCTGTCTGGAACTGACAGCTTTGGGGCACTTGTCTCAAGAGTCCTGGAGAGGTACCCCCAGAGGCTTCTGCTCCCCAGCAATGTGAGATGCTGCCTCCTTCCACAACCCCACAGGGACATTGCAATAGGAAAGAAGTTGAGGCTGTTACAGCTGTGAACAGCCCCACTCCAGCTGGTATGGTACATCTTTCTGGCTACCTACCATAAGCATGCAGAAATCAGGTAAGTGGCCGGTCATGCCAAAGACGGTGGTTTTCAGGTACTTTTCATGACCAGCCAGGTCAATGAAAGTAATGACCTTGGTGGATTTCTCACAGATCTTTGTCCATTCCAAGCTGCCACCGTGGCTGTCAGGTTTGTTCACCACGTTGCCCTCGCTGTCGAAGCCCAGAATGTCGTTGCCCACGCTGCTGGTGCGGCCTGACTCAATCTCGTGCTTGTGGCGGAAGAGCTTTTGCCGAGCAAAGCCTCGGCCATTGTCGAGCTCCCCATGAGTCAAGACACCCAGCAACGTGCTCTTTCCTGCATCCACATTGCCAACCACTGCTACCCTGGAGGGGAAAGGAAAAAGGAACCTGATAAAATACAAAACCTGAAGAAACAAACAAGCAATCAAAAAACCCCAAACCATCACTGCTCTTGCAAATAATCGGCTTTTTCTCCCCATCTAAACAGAGATTAAAAAACGTTAGACCTTCACGAGCACAGCAGAGATTTGTTTACAGTTATTAATTCACAGCAGAGATCCCAGACTCTGGAGACTAGGATGCAGAAGACTGTGGAAATGTGTCACTGGTGTCCAGAACATAGTCAACTGAATCTGACATTGCTTGATGCCATACAGGGCATCTCTCTTCCAACTCCTTATCTCTGCAATCCAACATATACACTGTGGCAATTCAAAAGGAAGACAAAATCCCAACTTGGTCTAGAATACCTCTGCCTTTTTCACATTCCTCATGCTGCAACAGGACCAAGTACTAAGTAGAGCACAAAAACTGAAATTGTTGTTCCCAGAAAAGGAAAAGCTCAAATAACAAAGAAATGTTTTAGGAGAAAACCGTCTCCTACAGCAAGCTGATTCTTTGACTCTGATCAAGGTGGCTATTATGGCTGTTGGCAAACGTTGGAAATCCACTCCATCCAGGTCTCAATCCACTCATCCAGGGCAGACTCTCAAGTCATTTCACATAAGCTAATGTATGTCCATTAAAAGGTAATTTGGATCATCACAGTCTTGGAACAGAACCGAATCCTTAGGCAAAAGTATGTGTTCCAGCAGTGTGCATACATGCACATGCATACAGCCACATGTGCTCCTGACTCCCTGCTGAGATCCCAGCATACAAACGATTCCCAGACTGTGAAGCCCTCATCCACTGCAACGCCCTCTGCTGAACACAGGCAAATTTCCACCAACAGTTTGTTCACAAAAGACACAGCAACAACAACAAAAAGGCAATTTCATTAGCAAGGAGTGGTCAGGCTCCATTCCCTTTGTCAACACCCAGACTCAAACCGGCGTTGCTGGCTCAGCACCATGGACTGCTCACAGGGTAAAAATGCAGCTGAGCTGCTGACTAACCCTGTCTCCACCCGGCTCCTCACCTGACCTCCAGGAAGTCGTTGTCACCCACTCGTTTCCGAACGAGGTAGTCGCGCACCTTGCCCCCTGCCTCCTGGTGCTCCCGCAGGAGGATCACGTCTGCCTCGATCTGCTCTGCCATGCTCTTCAACGTGGCATAGGATGCTTCCATGTCTGCCTCGCTCAGACCGTATTCAGTCCCATCTAGTGTGGTGTTGAGGAGAAAAAGAACGGTCAGTGAGCACCACCTTGTAACAGCCGGCAGCAACATCATCCTGCCTGGGACCTTCACATCCATCGGGATTTATATGCGGACTGAAGCTGTCAGCCAAGCACAGAGAATAAGCATCCCTGGCCCAAAATAAAAAGAGACAGTCTTCACTCCAGGTCTCAAAAGACAGAGGAAAAGCACCATCTTTCACCTAGAGGAGTTCTCTTCATACTTTTTACAAGCAAATACCTAGGGATTGGAAAGGATACCTTCCTACCTAATTCCCTTACTTTGCATGCTGAAGGTACTTTGCATCCTTTGGTCAGATGAATATTTTCTCTTGCATTGCAATAATGGGTAAAGCATTAACAGAAAGAGAGCTCTGACTGAAATATCACCACAATTAACCAGTGAATGTGGGATAAATGTAAACAATCAGCTTGTTTTATAAAACCACACCCCAACTACACATTTTCTGCGAGTCTGGCCTGCACAGCAATTTCTTCAGCCCCCGCGTACTCCAGTTAAAACAATGTTTTTGGCATGAATCACTGCCTTCATCCCAGCACCTGAAAGAAATGCTGACAGCACATGAGACCAGAAAAAAACAAGGAGGCACTGCTTCCTCTGAACAGCTCACCCAAGCAAAGAGCCAACACTCAGAGCAAGCCAGTGGCAACTATCTAGACTGTCAAGGCCACCACAGCCTCTCTTCTAACCCTGCTGCTGTGAAGGTGCACAGATTTTAGGCCTGAAATAAAAGGTAAAAAAACCTCCACAAAACAACATACAAAGGTGGAGGGTAACATTGCACCTGAATGACTAAAGCTGTTGCCGTGTGTGCATGTTCATATACACAGCTGACTCATCTACTGGTAGGCAGGAACTGCAGTTTGCATGAACTAATCAGCATTTTAACTACTGCACAACTCTACAACCAGCAGAGTTACTGGGTGATTTCCAGTCTAGTTCATAAGCAGGCTGAGAAGTTGTTGAGATGGCGAGGAAAACAAAAAGCTTTATGGTTCGAGCCTTGGGTCATAGAAGGGGAACAAGACAGAGAGCACAGGAGAGGGTAAGAACCAAGGCAGATATGGAAGGGTGGCTACTGAAGTAGTGAGCTCCCTGGCAATCTTCATTCACTTCTCAATCTGCCAAGCTGGTTATCTGGGATGATCAAAACCATAGATGCTCAAAGTGAATGAGGAATGACAGTGGCAGGGATACCAAGACCCTTTCTCTGTCAAAAATATCCCCGTCTTCCCTGACTATACAGCAACCCAAGATGAGGTCAGAACTTATATTTCACGAAATAAATGCCTACTTCAAAGTACGTCATTGCAACAACCTCTAATTAACATCTTCACAAGGTATTCTAGAAGAAAATGCAGTTACTAGCCTGATTAGCTAGATCTCCTCTGCAGATGTGGTTATCCCAAACACCAAGGATTCAGACAACATATGCCTGGATGAAAGAGCATTATCCCTGTGATATTTTCTGGCTGCATGCCCACTTGCCACCTAATTCTGGCTTCTCTTCTATGTTGGCTGCCTTGCAGGACTCCAAGAAAATCCAAAAAGCACACAGTTCTGAGGTAACACAGCTCTCTCCCTCCATTATCTCAGCCAACCTTGGCACACACAGCCAGGGTTTTGTATTCTTCCTCAAACACAGTGAGTGTCTGATCATAACCTCATATCCAGCAGATACCTACTGTATTAGAAACATGCCTTTAGCCTTAAGATAGCCAATTATTTTATATTCAGAAATTTTCATCTCTAAGCAAGGCAACATTCAATATTATTTTACCAGCATCAGATGCAAATATTCAAGTTGTCGAAAAAGAACAAAAAGATAATCCATGCTAACTGCTAAAACCTGCAAAGGCAAATGACTGTGGTCACGCAAAAATTAATGTGGCAATAAAGGCCTGATGCTGAGAAAAGGAAAACTTTCACCTCCATAGTACAGACACACACTAGCAAAGAAAGTCAGCAGCGTATATTTCTGGCTATCTGAAGTATCTCTAATACATTCCTGTGGGGTGAAAATATGTTATTTCCAATGGAGCAGTGAACAAAACCAGACAAAAAAGACCTTCACAAACACTAAGGATGTCTGTACTAAAACTGCTACTATAATTTTAAACCCTTCTTCTTTTCCTGGTATGCTCAGACAAGATATTTCCAAAAAAGAATTTGTGTGATTTTATGTACTGGAGCGAAACATATTTTTTGTATAAGATTGTTGCTGGCAGGAATAAAAGAATCTGTCCCACATATTCTGCTACATATTATGGAGGTTTCCAGGTTATTCTGGAAAAGTAAGCATTACCTTCAGTAGCAGCCAGATAAACTAGGGATTTTTGTAATTGTAATGTTTTTTGTTGTTTTCTTGAGGAAGCTATACTCACCTGATCCTTGCCCAATGACATAGATGGTCTCCCCACATCCCTCATCGATCCTCTCTGACATCTGCTGGAGCAAACTGTCATACTGCTCTGAAGTTGGACTCACCATCACCAGCTGGAAAAAGATTAAATATCCATTTGCAGATGTCAAGCAGACAATTCCAAAACCAGCTTCAGTTACAAGAACAATCAATCCCTGCCCTTTATTGAAAGAGAAGGGCTCTTTTTCCAGGACTGCTTTCTAGTGGTTTTCTTTTGTTTTTAAACCGGTTTTGCTGACAGCTACTTCCTTGTGACACTGCACAAGGTTGTTTGCCTGAGCTCAGAGTTCATTTATGCTGGAAGATACACTTCAAAGCAAGTAAGAATACCAAGCATCTCATTTTGATGTAACCAATGTTTAAAGGCCACATTTAAGTCAACACTCCAATATGTTTCCATGCAAGGAAAACAGAAAGGGGAGGAGACATTTTCTCCACAGAAATTCCTTAGCTGGGTACTCCACAGTCTCTGCTGCACAGAGTGCTGCTGCTCCCTCGAAACATGACAGGACAGCCAGAGGAAGCCAGGCAGATCTCACTGCAGAGCACACCAAGACACCAAAATCTAGAACATCCTGTAAGTCTTTCCCATATTTGATCTCCCCTTTTGTTTTCTGAGGGGGCAGAGAGAAAGAAAAGAACATGAATAAGCATTGTTTTCAGACTCCTAAGAGAATTTTAGATACTTTACAGTCTGAGGGGGCAGACATACAAAGCAGTTTGTACAAGCACATCTGGAGGTTTCACCAGTGCAGAGCTGCAGTCTTGCAAGTGGTGGCAGCTGTGCTACCAACAAGCTTTGACTGCAGCTATTGCAATAACCACAACTTCCTTTGCCCTTCCCTGCAGAGGCAACAAGAGAATGAAAAAATAAGACAGAAACAAAGCAAAAAAAACCCCGAGGACAACCACACAGTGCTTCAGGAACAGTTTTTCTAAGAACAAAATGGTGTAGCAGCACTTCTGTCAAAACCCCGTGTCGCTCACACAGGACGGCTGAGGACACTATGGTGGCATGGCAGTGACAGTCCAAGGAGACCTCTCATCACAGAGGCCACTTCCCCTCTGGCTGCCTCCATGGCTCCAGATCTGTTGGTGCCCAAACATCATGGCACTGCAGCTTGATAGCTGCAGTGGCTGAGATACACATTTCTGTTAAAAAGGCACTCTTAGTATGAGTTACAAAGGCTGTCACCCACCAACAGTCCTGTGGGTACACACACCTGCTGTAGCCACCCTACAACACTAACTTCCACTAGCTGCCCCTACATACAAGCTCCAAAACCACCCTCTGAAAGATGCACTTTCTTGGGCCATGCACTAAGGCCAGCCTGAAACCCGTGCTAGATTTGCCTAAAACATATGGTTTGCAGCAGTTCACAACATCATCTTCAAGTCTGCTAACATTCTGTAACACAGCGTGACAATACCACAGCTAACACAATGTGTATTAAAGAAGGAACTACCTTTACTACTACTACTATTACTACTACCACTATGTATTAATAAAGGCCTTTATTGGAAATCTAGAGTGTAAGGGAACCCAAAACCCCACAAATAACACTCAAGCAGCTTTCAAAACCACAATGATGCATGCATCTGGAAAACTGAAGCACAGACAGCAGGTGCTGGTTAAAGGTTTAAGGCGGCCAAAGCAACACTTTCCTCAGACATTAAGGGTAGACACAGAGTAGAGACGTGTCCGCAAGGGCCACACAGCTTCAGGAGACAATCACCTTCACATGCCCCTTTTAGACACATGCCCTGCCTAAGCCTTTCAACTACCTGGCACGGTCTGCAATGGGTACTAAAGCACCTTGATCTGGAAGGCCACATAGTCTTTCCATTTCACTTATAAAAGACTGAACTTTGCCTTTATTAGTTTTTCTTTCAGTTTTGTTTTCTCTGTGAAGGCTTGATCCAGGCAGGAATGGAAGCCTCATCACTAGCTTTATTCTTCTACGAGTTCAAGTGCTTCAGCAGTGTAAGAACGCAGGGTGTTGTAACAGGGACCAATGGAGATTTCAGCTGAGCAGCTTGTTGTCCCCTTTGCTCATGTGGCCAGGCAGGAGGGCTGGGGGGGCTCAAACACGTCAGCTCCAAACACTGTTCCCCCACCTGCTGCTCTCACTGCCATACAAAGGTGGTGCTAAAGGGTGTTCCATTGGCAGACTGTCTCCAAAGTTTACTCTGGGGATGATGAAGCTTATGGCTGATGGGACACAGTGGGACATCAAGAGAAGTATGTGTAGATCAAATAGCAGCTTTCATGGATCTCACACTTTCTCCATGCTCTTCAGTATTTCTAACAACTGCAGCTGCAGCCACAGCCCCAGCCAGTTCTGCAGTTTCCTGGGCCACTGCAAGGCTTGACATGCTGTTTTGAAGATCTCTTTAGCTTCCTGGGCAGAGAGAGCCTGGTCTTTGCAGTCTCCTTGGCTGGAGAGAAGCCCTCCACTTTGGCTCCTCTGCTTTTTCTGATTTTCAACTTTGAGCAACACCCTCCAGGCTTGCACTATGTATTCGAGTTTTTCAGAGGTTTTCACAAAGTCAGAAACGTTCACTTTTGTTCTTTCCACTTTGCCAGCCACTGAGCAGTTATCAGTAGGAGCCATGTGGGTCTAGCAAACCTCAGATTTCCTAGAGGGAAAAAAAGTAACAACCAGTTACTCTTAAGACAACAGAAGGAAACCTATATCACAAGTTTGAGATGCCCTTCTCTGAAGTCCCTTCCCAGTCTCTGGGGAGAGATTGTTCCACCCACCTTTCCTCTGATCAGTTTTGGGATTACCAGACACCAGAGGTGGGTTAAAGCTACAGCTGTCCAAGCTTACTCCTGGGGGAGAGATCGGACTGTGCCATTCTGCACTGCCCAACAGCAAGCAAGAGACCATAGCATTAATTAGCAGCAATTTCAAGAGACCAGCAAGGCTGAGCTCAGGTTATACTAGCACTAATACAGGCAGTCCTTATGAAAAAAGCATCCTACACCCATAAAGTGGACAATTTATGAACATTAAGGCAAAACCAAATACTGTGTGGTACGTAGTGCTGATCTTTATTGGAAAAACAGAGCCTGACATTTTGCATGGTGGGAAGGCCACCACCAGCCATCAGGAAGTCAGGGGAAATACACCTTCTGTAATGTCATATTTTGTTTTCTATTCCCCGTGGACATAAACACTTCAAGTGCTATTAATGTTCTGTTGTCAATGTAGATCTAATGTAAGTATCAGTTTCACCAACAATGTTGTGTGCTGTGGTTTTTGACCTGAAGGTTGATTACTGCTGCACCATGCTGGCACTGAGGGGAAAACAAACACCCATTAAGATCAGCACAACAATGAATTTGTGCTGATGAATGGAGCTGTTTGCTTGACCAGGTGACAAGGAGCACTCGATAACTGACTCCCAAAGTGCTCCTCTCTAAGTAGAGCTCACCATACAGTGCATTCATTGGGAGAAAAGTATGTAACAGAGCCAGGGGGTGGGTCAGAACAGGACACAAGCAGCAACTACCAAACAAACTGACTGCAGTGGGACTTCCCATTTTAAGCATGGATTGGAAAGGAGCAATTCAGCTGGGAAAACAGAAAAGAAGGAGGGGATCAGGAGGGTAAATTAGCTGCTGCATTCTCACCATTGCTGTTTTGAGCACACAGTGGGAGACTGACTTGAGAGATGGAGCAGAGCTCACAGTTTTAGCTCTCACACAAGACAGGGATGAATTAAAGGTCCAGGGAAAAGACAGCAGGTGCATAGTGCTGAACAGAAAAATAAATTACAATAATGTCAAAAAAACTAATGCTCAAAAAGATGCTTACCTGCCATCTCCATAGGGCTTGCAGATTTCTCGGAATGGAAGACAGACTGACACCACAAATGGAGTTTGTGGGGGATAATCATTCTTCTCTCTTGGCTAGAGTTTTGGTCAGGTTCCTGGCTGTCAAGAATCAGTGGTGCAGTCTTCAGTATCATCCTTGGCCCTCTTCCACACCAGTCACATCCAAGACAAAGCACAGATCAATATTGGCATCCTGTATAAAAATCTTGTCCAGCTCATTAAGGCATGAACAGGTGGCTCAATAGATATTGCAGATTTGATTTCTGTCCTTTACTATCTTACAAGATATCTTCGTAACATTTCTTTTAATACAGCACCACATTATAAAATATACGGGCATCCCCCTCAAATTAAAAGAAAAGTTTCCATGTCCCCACACACCACAATTCCTCTCTCCATTTTTCTGAGCACAGAGCGTGAGAAAATCCAGAACTTTGGAACAACTTCAGTCGAAAGCATAAAGAGAAGGGATGGCAGAAAACCAGGAGGAAACACCAGCTATGCTGACTTCTGGATCACATAATTACAATTAGGCCCTAACAAGCTTTCAGGAGACTTCAGCAGGGGAGAGAGAGCACCACGGCACATCAAACCCGTGGCAGCTAAAGGCACACAGTTAAAGAGACCAGCCAACTGGGGAAAAAAACCAGAAGACAATGTGGAAAAGCAGCTAACGCAGTCTGTGACAGGCTCTGGTACGCACATATTACTACAATACACCTTCCTGCAGGATAAAAGTGAGAACTGGTTCTGACAGAAGTAAGACCACCATACAGCTCTGTCACTGGGATCCTAGAAAGGAGCTGCACAAAGCGACCAAACATTTTCCGTGCTGAATTAACCCTGCGTGTAAGAGACAGGCACTCTTGTCACCGAGACCTTGCACTCAGAAGTTACGAGCCCCGACCTTCTTTTAAGATCGTGGAGAAAGCTCCAGGAACTAGTGCGACTGGCAGCAGAGATAACTACAAAGAAGCAGCGCGGAGGGCAAACGCCGGCGGGACTCGGCGGCCGCTGCCGGCTCCGAACCCCGCACTCCCCGCGGATGCTGCCCTGGCTGCGGCCGGCGATGCCCCGGGGAGCCGAGAGGGGACGCGCCGGCAGGAGCAGCCTGGCAGCACCTCCCGCCCCGGCCGGGGCACCGCACAACTTCACCGCGGCTCTCCCGGTCGCCCCCACACAGCACCACGGGCTCTGCCCCCGGACCGGGGGAGCCCTCGGGGACGCCCCTGTCCCGGGCGGAGCCGGACCGGCCAAAGCCCGTCGCTGTCCGGAGCGGCGGCGAGCGCACGGGCTGAGAGGGGCAGCCCCCCGGGCCCGGCGGCCGCCGAGGAGGAGGAGGAGGGCACCGAGGG
>VYZS01038559.1:5078-28366 GCA_013400695.1 Neodrepanis coruscans
TATCATTACACCTATTTTATAGCTAAACTAGGACATTTGCCCAAAATATTTCACAGATAGGTAGCAAAAAAGTAGCCGAAACTGTGCAGTCTTTTTCTTGAAGCCACATTAAGAAAACCCTTGGCATTCATAGTGCTCGACTACTTTATAATATCTGGACAAAATGATGCAGCAAACTCCCTTTCATGAACAGGGGAAAATTCACTCCTAGATGAGGGTCCCCAATGAAAGATACTATATTTGCCCTCCTAAACTCTGTTTTACTGTCTGGAAGTGATATGAGAGTCTTTTATCACCTCTCTGTACAGAGTGACTCATCCCTAGAGCATCCTGTGCCTCGTAAAGGTGTGTTCAAAGCCTACCTACCCTGTAACACAGTGAATGCCAGCTGGTAACAAGCTCTTGAGTCTCACTTCAGTGTCCATGTCCTCACTACCCCTCGACAGCATGAAGCACCCAATACTTGTTCTAATGTTAAACCGCATCTATGATTTGAAAATATCTTTAGTTCTTAGCTAGAATTACAAAAACAGTGACTCGGATCCAAAAGTGCACCTCTTCGTATAGTACCCTGATTATCTGAAGGTGAAATAAAGGGTGGGTTAGATTTGTTATAGCTTCTTTTTTTTTTTTTTGATCGACTATTCAGTGTTGGTCTTCATTATTTTTTTTTATCCTTTTGAAAGATTTAAAGCCTCCTGCATAACTGCCTCTGCCCCATTCACTGCTGAATGGACGGTGCGCTGATCTTTTTCTCGGCGGGTAATGGATTTGGTTTGATTGCTTGACACAGGAACAATAGGGGGGTAAACAATTGCCTTCACGCCCGTGCAGCTCCCCATCTGTTGAGTGTGTGCTCCTTCAGAGGCAGCCAGGCAGGGACAGATGAATGCCCCAGCCGAGCCTGATGTTAATGACATCAGTCATACAAGCGGAACATGTGGCGCAATAAATCAAAAACTAATTGAACTTTTGTTTGATTATATTGCCGTCCCACTGCCCGCTTCAAGCACGGCACAGTTTCCTGGGACAATGCCCCCAGCCCCGCAGTGGCTTTGCTACCCCTGGACAGCAGGAGCCTGGCCTGGGAGCTGACAAGTGATAACAGCTTCTCTTCANCTCGTAAAGGTGTGTTCAAAGCCTACCTACCCTGTAACACAGTGAATGCCAGCTGGTAACAAGCTCTTGAGTCTCACTTCAGTGTCCATGTCCTCACTACCCCTCGACAGCATGAAGCACCCAATACTTGTTCTAATGTTAAACCGCATCTATGATTTGAAAATATCTTTAGTTCTTAGCTAGAATTACAAAAACAGTGACTCGGATCCAAAAGTGCACCTCTTCGTATAGTACCCTGATTATCTGAAGGTGAAATAAAGGGTGGGTTGATCGACTATTCAGTGTTGGTCTTCATTATTTTTTTTTATCCTTTTGAAAGATTTAAAGCCTCCTGCATAACTGCCTCTGCCCCATTCACTGCTGAATGGACGGTGCGCTGATCTTTTTCTCGGCGGGTAATGGATTTGGTTTGATTGCTTGACACAGGAACAATAGGGGGGTAAACAATTGCCTTCACGCCCGTGCAGCTCCCCATCTGTTGAGTGTGTGCTCCTTCAGAGGCAGCCAGGCAGGGACAGATGAATGCCCCAGCCGAGCCTGATGTTAATGACATCAGTCATACAAGCGGAACATGTGGCGCAATAAATCAAAAACTAATTGAACTTTTGTTTGATTATATTGCCGTCCCACTGCCCGCTTCAAGCACGGCACAGTTTCCTGGGACAATGCCCCCAGCCCCGCAGTGGCTTTGCTACCCCTGGACAGCAGGAGCCTGGCCTGGGAGCTGACAAGTGATAACAGCTTCTCTTCACTCATTGCATTCCTGAAACACTGACACCTTCCACTTAACCAAAATGCTTCCGGGCTCAGGATGTGTATTTGACCAATATTTATCTTTTAGAATAAGAAATGTTCATCAATATGACAGTGAAAGCCCATGTTCACTGGCACTTTCCATCTGGGACTGTTGGTGGCAGACCTCTATTGTAGGAAAAGACAGCTCTTGGTTTTGTGTTAATTAGAAACACACGCGGTAATAATGAAGGCTATTCATTAGACTGATATAATTTAATATCATTATTCACACTTGAAAGTGTTCCTACTACGTCAGTTGCTGGAGCCTGCAAGCCAAAATTTTCTGTCTTAGGTGTCCATGGCAGCAGTAAGTCACCAGAAGTTGAGGGGGCTGATATTCACAGAGGTGGAATATTTCTGATGGGAGCATTAAGGAATGAAAACCTTTGGCAAGAAGGCCTTTTATTGAAGTTCATAAATATGGGATTAGGCCCCAGAACCGTCAGGTCATTTAGGAACCCACCTATAACTGAATCACCTGCCCTCCCTCTGCAACCACAGAAGTCTAGGGGGCATAGAGACTTATGCATATCTGCCTGATGTGCCCTTTTCTCAGTCATCTGCATTTGACATTTTCCTTTGAAATGCCCAGGATTCTGGCACTTGTTCATGAAATTAAAAGGTAAAGCATAAAATGTTTTTTTTAATACACCTAGAATCAAGTCCTCATGTATAACATATTTATGATAAATATGTTAAAGTATATGCTTAACCCAATTTATTTTTAAAATCCTTGCAGTACTTCTGTAAATATTTGTTTGCCTATAGATTGGACTTCAATTATTAGCTATACATGGCAGAGGATTCTCCATTCTGATAAAAGGAGACATAAAATAAAATGCTCCTATCTGCATAGAGGCTTAAGTAACAGCTAAATTAAATCTTTGTGTTAATATTATTCATAGAAAGGCAGATGGGAGCAGAAAATGTTGCAATGAAGAATATGGAATGAGATGAGATCACAGCATCAGTCTGTCCTTTGTAGATCTGGACAATGATCACAGAGCCAGATTGGATTAGTGAAACCTATTTACCAGAAGTTCAGAGCAGTTGCATGAAGCTGAAAGGCAGTCAGTAGGGAGACGTGGAAAATGCACCAGATTTACAGCTGCAGCGATGAAAATTTAGAAGTTTTCACCACTGTGATTTCATCCAAATGTGAGTACATCCAAATGTAACAACCGCAACGGTGTTGTGTTTTAGAGGGGTGGGATGTTTAGCAACGGGGAAATCTTTGAAGTGAGCAGCTCCTCAGTTCTGCCGTGCCGTGCTCTGCCTGCAGCTCAGCACTCACTGCTTCTTTCTCGAGCTAATCCGTGCAGGTGCTTCGACACTGTGGCTGTAAAATCTTTGCACTGGCAAAATTGGGAGATCTGGAATCTGTGTTGCTATACCTATGAGGTAACTGCTAAAGTGACAGCTTGCAACTGTGTGGCTATTCTGTGTAATAGAAAAGAGAATGAAGTTCTGCGAGCAGTTAGCAGCTCAGATGAAGTGGGTGAACTGCATGAATGTTGAATTTAAGTCTGCTGGCTCAATAAGTGGACCATTTCCAAAGGCATGCCCTGGAAATGAATGCATGATTAACATTAATTGCTTCTAATGAAGAGTAAGAACCGGACAAAGCCCAGCCTGCATTTGATTGAACAAATTAGTTTAAATTCAATGGCTGCATATTTCAGCAACAAGAAAGCAGGGAAAAGCAGGGAAAACATTCTGGGGCCACATCAGATCTTTACTTGCGTGCTGCGAGCATGAGCTCTCAGCTGCTTAATTTTGCAGTATAAGTGGAAATGACAAAGTGAAACATCACTGTAATTGCATTTGTTGCCTGAAAACTGGGCTGTGCATACAGTCTGCAAGGATTCATTCTTCCTTTCCTTCTCCCACTCTGCAGAAATTCCTGTTTGCAGGGACAGCCCTGCAACCTCAGTGTTTGCATTGCTGTCATTGTATTCTCCTGCAAGTGGGTCACTTCTGGCTACCTCTGTGATTCACTCTTCTTTCAATGGCTATTCAAATAATTGCATGTTTGCTGGTGATGTGACTTCCCTTTCACGCCTTGCCTTTCTTCAGCCCCTGTAAGCCTTTGCCACTCGTTCTTGCAGACAACAGGCAATGAGTTGGGCTGTGGATCATATGTACTCTGAGAATAACCAAATTTATTATTACTGTTGGGCACATTTATGTGTTGTTCCTTGTGCACCAGCCCGGGTAGCTATAACAGCACTTGCTTCTGGTAGGAATTTCTGTAAAATGTGCTCCTCACACTCTCTGGTAAAATACATAAAACACCAGAGAGATAAAAAGATAATTCTTTGCATAACTAAAGTTTTTTGCACTTGAGTGTTTTGCTTGTGAGCAATTAGTTTAGTCCCCAAACGATGAAACTCCAGAAGTAAAGGTGATAGAAGCAGCTTCAAAAACAACTTACAATATATTTCTAGGGGAAAAAAACCCCATAGCCACCTTCATTATGTTTGTCTGGCTTTCATCCCACACTCCCATGGCTTAAAGTATGAAATGTGTCCTGCAGGAGAAGACAGTAAGGATCCCTGAGGATATCACACCATGCAAAACAGAGCATAATTGAACTGACAGCTTAGCACACTCTCAAACTCTAAACAGGCAGACAACTTACTTGTGATGACTTCATTGTGGAAGTGCCCTATGCTAAAATGGGCCACTCTCAGCAACCCTGGGCAAGACTATTCACCTCCCCTGTTCCTGTCCTGTTTCACTACAGGCAAATCACAGGCCAAAACTTTCTCTACGGTGAAGTCCTAATGCTCAGAACTTATACCCTCACTGGGATACGGAGGAGTGGCTATTAGACACACACAGGCTGTCCAGGAAGAGTTACTTTGGTCTCACTGCCAGCTTTGCTTGTACTGGAGCCTTGGAAAGCCCAGTCACTTGTTATTCCTGCCATCTGAGGGGAGTATTTGGCTGCAGTAATGAGAAGCCTTGGATGACCTCCAGCTACTTCCACAGCTTCAAAACTCTGCAAAAAGTAATATACAGCAGTGATAAGCACTGCAACTCCTGGGGTTAAATGTATGCCAACAATGTAAAGAAAAACTCACCTGGGGAGTAGGAGTCACCCAACATCCCATAACAAACCTTTCTGGCTCTTCAAAGCCTTTGGATTATATATGGAGCCTGAATAGGAAACCCCCATTCACATGCCTTGCCCCCAGGGTCAGCCTTTAGAATTGGAGTTAATTCTTCACATTTGGCAGGTTTTTGCAGGCCTGTTCCTGTCACTGGCTGCTAAAACCTGTAGCTCCTGTAGCCTGAACACAGGGGAGGGTAATATATGAGAGAGAGCTGGGTGTATCACAGAGCATTTCAGGACAGTTTAATTTCTAATTCTAATTAATTTCTAAGTATTTAAATAATCTTCACTTTGTCCAATAAAATCCCCATCCAAAACCATTCACTTCAGTCCACTCAAAAACTGGGCTTATGGACCTGGCATTTCGTGTGTCTATTGGCCAGTGGTTCTAGATTTTGCTGTCTTCATGAGTCTGAGAAATAAAATTGAGAAACAGATTTTAAGCGAAGTGTCCCAAGTTAGAGAACCAAATGGGTTATTTTGAGGATTATAAAGAAAAATATTAGGCTGAGTGCAAATATTGTGCTTTGGACATGATGCAGTAAAAGTTAAATGATGTCACATGAGAGTTTGAGCTTATTGATAAAGTCCCTAACTAGATTAAATTATAGAATTTTCCAAGTTAATATAAACACTAGTCATTTCTATCTGAAATATTAGCAGGTGGGAGGTCAGATCAAAACTGAGGAAGGAGAAGGTTTCTTCCTGGAAGTCTATGGGAGAGGCACAGAAACTTGGGATAGACTGTTGCCCCAAGCCCACAGATGTCTGTATTGTATAGCTAGAGCATGACCTCTGAGATGACATTAAAAAGGACTTTTTTGGGCGTTTTTTCAGCAGGAATTTTCTTTAACTCCCTTCCTCTTCCTCTCTCTCCACTGTATTTTCACAGAGGAGTTTTAGAGGCATGTGTTCACCTCCACTGTAGGCTGACCATGTTCTATGTCCCTGTTCTTCTTTTGCAGCATGTAGTCCTGCCCGAAGACGAGCCAAAACTACGCAGCACATCCTAACAAAGAGTGTAAGAAAAATCTCCTTTTCTTTCTCTTTTTTTTTTTTTTTTTTTTTTTTTTTTTTTTTGCAGAGNNNTTTTTTTTTTTTTTGTTTGTTCGTTTGTTTGTTGGTTGGTTTTGGGTTTTTGTTCTAGTTGACTACACTTACCCTAAAAATGCTGTGGATAAATGGGAAGCAGGTCTTTCAGGGCAAGGAAGTGCATCGATGTCTGATGCAAGGAGAGGGACGGGATACAGAAATGGGAGTTTCTATAAAACTCTATATTATTTCTATATTTACAGAAGTGCTTTGAAAACAAAAATGAAAAAATACAGTCTTGCTGTGCAGAGACAGTCAAAATGAACATACCAGCTTATAAACATAGGCCATCTGAGGAAATCAGACTTAATTCTTACCCATAAAGCTTTAATAATAGTGCCAGAGGGACAGGCAGGAAGGAAAAACAAACAAACCATAGCAATACATATATGCATTAACCAAAAAGCCAGTATTCCAGGGAATTTGGAATTAAACCAGCAAGTAATAGACTGTAACCTCAACCCTTAAGGATGACTCTGAGAGAATCACTGGAGGATGCTTGTCCCTTGGCACCAGCAGTGCTTGTCTGCCATCGACTCACCCACAGTGCATTGGCACAGAAGGCACACATGGAGCTTTACCCACTCCCTATAGGTGAGATACACTCCAAATTAAAATAATTGAACATTTTTCATTCTCTAAGAAAATTATTTCCAAGTTCTGGTACTGCGACACATGGGTGTAAAGTTTCTTTTCTTCAGAGCCAGTTTTCCCTCCTTAAATCCACTTGACCCATCCACAACCCCTTTCACAATCCTCTTAGCTGATTTGCAAGAATTACAGTCTCTTTCTCTTCTGCACATTAAGCACTTTTTACAAGTTTTATGACTCTGCTGCCACAGCATTTCTTCTCACCACAGACCTGTCTCTTCTCTAGCATTTTCTTGAAATATTTTTCTCCATGGCTTTTCCTGTTTCCATGCCCTATCATGCTACCTACCCCCATACTCAATTGAAGAGCACGTACTCCTGACTCCTGCAGTTCTGTGATCTCCCCACAGAACTGCAGGACCTCCTGCTTACCACACTTACCTATGCACTGGAAAAAAACTTACCACATTAAGTCCCATCTCGTCTTTTGGTTATTAAAGCAGATTACAGGATCCCAGAATGTCACAGGATGCCTGAAGTGGTGCCAATGAAGAGTCAGCTATACATCTGTCATTTTTGGGTAGAAACTATATATATGTGTATTTTCCCAAATGGTGAAAATCTTGGTTTTTTCCTATAACTGAGGTTTCAAAATGACTCTTCCTTCCAAATGAAGGTAAAAGTCAGGGTGCTGAAGTGTTACTCAGACTAAGCCATTTTGAGATACTCCAATTTTATTTCTTATGCCTTTAGTATATCTTGTTTTCCATGCAATGTAAAAACAACAGGAAAGTCCAAACCAAAAGCAAATTATTCTGACTTGATGAAACAGAATGCTCAGATAATTTATCTCTTTTTAAAAAAGAAATCTCATAAAAATATTTAGCTGAAAATTTTCAGCTAGCTTTCATTAAAATCAAGAGCAACTCTATGTCTGCTATGATGATGCTCCAAATCTCAGCAGATGTTGTTGCTTCTACTAGATAGAAACATCTAATATTTAATTTGGATTGGATCAGCTGCTGTACTAGCACTATACTCATAAAGGCCTAAGAAAATAAGATGAGAAAATAAGAGAGCCTCTGTCTTGCTCGTGTATTTTAAGAGGATTTTTTTTTCCTTTGGGGCTTTCCTGACCTCAATTAAGGATGTACTTTGATTGGCTCTTAGTCATGATGCAGGCAGCATCATACTAGCAGTGGGAGCACCAAGTTTGAGGAATGCTCTGCAACTCCAGCTAAGAAAAAAAGATGGATCTCAAACCAAAGCGATTGGCATAGTCAACTCTTAGTGTTGTGCATTCCCCTTCTTCAGTGGGATGCAGCTGCTTACAGCTCATGCACAAGCATTCACATAAATTTCACATACTGGAATAGACGTTCCTGTGAAGAAGTTGTGATTGCCAATTTCTAGACCTACAGAAAAGTAGCAGAATGATTATTTATTTTTCACTTTTACATCTGCACCTGCAGTCAGTGCCGTAGAAATGCCTCAGCTAACACGAAATCTTCTTCTCTGGTGATTGCAGTGGATGTACAACTTTAATCCTCAGCAAGACAAAAATAGCAACCAATGTGGACATCTGCCAGACCTCTTTTTTTGTAGCAGAAATACTCAAGCAGTGTAGCATTAAGTGATTTAACATTCAAATGACTGACTTTGCAGGGTAACTTCCATCACATTCAAAAATATAATCCCAAATGCATGGTAAAGGCTGTGGAAGGATGAGAGAAAGGGGGCAACACCTTCTTTTCTTTTAGCTGAGTGTTTAAACAACATGTTTATTTGCAATTCCTACTGTCCTATTAAGAGTTATTTCCAGTGGCAGTAGATCCTTCCTTTCTCTTCCCTTTCTCTTCTAGCCCCCAAATCCTTTAGGTAGAACTGTCTGGACACTAGTACCTGGCTACTTTGAAGGAAGTGGCAAATCCCTCTGTGCATAGACCTGCCACATTAAAAATTAGCTCCATATTAGACCATCAAAAAGAGCTTAACTCTACAAATCTGGAATTTTCTCAGCTTAGTTGTTCAGCCTCTAACCTTCAAAGTTTTACCCAAAGCCATATATTTAATTGTCACTTAATTGTCTGGGTGGTTGCTGGTTTGATGGTGGGATTTGGGGTCCTGGAGCAGGGTAGTTGGAACAGCATCTCTGCTGCTCTGCAGCTCTCCTGTGTCTTCTGTGCCCCTTCCCCCTTAACACAGCTAATTCAAACAGCGGGGCTGCCAGGCCTCAGTGCTCTCATGTGCCCAGCAAAGTCCATAAAAAGAGACTTTGCTGAACTTTGAATTCAGAGGCAATGTCCTGCAAACAGACTGAGCCAGTCAAGAGACTTGGAGATTCTAAAAACAGCAGGTTTTTAGAAAGCAATTTGCTAATTCTGCATTGTCTGACTGACTCTGCCATTCACATAGATTTAAATTTTCTGGTATGTCTAGAAAAGAAAAGTGACTCCCAGCTGATCCTTCTGCCTTACCCTAGGTACCCTAGAGAAATGTCAGCTCCACTTTAGATCAAAACCAAGCTACAGCAGGTTTAGTTTCCTGACCTAGATAAGTCTTTACATATTACAGTAATGGGTGAGGTAGCCAAAGTCACAGTAAAGTCTTGAAACTGGGAGATAAGGAACTCCCAAAATGTGTTGCAGCCAAATGCTGCAAAGATGTTCACAGAAGATGTACTATAGAAATTGCACTGTATTCTCCAGCTGCAATGAAAAATGACACTGTAACTTATTTATCCAGGTTCTGTTGCTTGAACACATTTTGACATTACTGATTGCACATGTAACAAGGAACCTTGAAAGCCATAACCGTGTGCCTAAATAATTCCTGCTATTAATGGAGTTAAAAATCCTGCTTCCATTCCCTAAACCATATTTCATCCTTTGCAACACACATGCAGAATGTGAAGTTTCAAGTCCATGCTGGTTTACACTGATCAAATAATCCATTTTCAGGATTAGCTGTGGCTGCAGCCAACATCTTAATTGCCAAAAATGCTCTTTCCATGACAATGCAAAATAAGTTTACTCAGGTGTCTCAGTAGCAGAGAGCTGATGACATTTTCTGTCACACACCAATGAGAACTGAGTCTAACCAAGAGCACTGAGCACATTTACAGAGATGGTGGGAAAAAAAAAAAAGCTGAGCTTTGTGGCATTCCTTGAAAGCTGAAAGAGCTTTATTCACATGAGGCAGGCTCCAAGGGATGCCCTGCCAGCCATAGTCTCATCATATTTGTACTGAAGACAGGTGTCTCCACTGACATCATTGTGATGAAGGGTGTGATGACTCTGGTAAGCAGTTTGCAAGGTTCAGGTGATCAGGATGTGTGTGGACACAGTAGCCTGCAAGGACCTGCTGCAGAGGGATGAGGAGATGCTGGAACTGGTCCAGGGGCAGCTGGGAGAGAGCCAATACCAACAGCTCAAGCAGCAACAGGAGGCTTCTTACAACCACCTGAATTACTGGAGCAATGCTGAGGCTGGACTCTGTTCAGCAGTACCAGATTCATCGTTAGTAGACCTGGGAACCAGCTCAGCCTCCCTTAGCATGTGCTTGTCTTCAAGGACACTGTAGTCCCTTTGACTTTAACTTGTCACTGGGCACGTCCTTAAGTGGCTTACAGAGTGGGGGGACTGTGTTAGACAGAGTGTCAAAATCCAGAGAATTAGGAGAAAACCCCTCTTAGATCTTGGATTAGGCTTTAGTTGCTTTACCAGCCTTTTCCAGTAGTATTTATGCCTGTTGTGGGGCAGTTTCTGCTCCTCTTCCTTATGGTCAGTAGGATTTAGGTCATGTTAGGGTACATGGAGACAAAAGAGTTAAAAGTGGTCAGGTTGGGGTTTTTCTTCTTTCCTCTTCTGCACAACATTGGTTTGCATACTTTTTTATGTCTGCATAAAAAATCACATGCTCGGAATATTGCAGTTTAATGGCAAACTGAATTAAAACTTAATTAGAGGAAATGGGCCATTTAGCATGAGGGGCCATGCTTGAATACAGTCTTGTTTTTATCATCAGCATATATTAGAAGGTAGAGCAATAGAGGGAACTAAGGCTTTTTCTATGCCAGTAGAGGGCTGGTCATTTATATCTAAAACACGCAGATGCCAACTACCATCATCAGTTAGATGCAAGTAACTGCTTTTCTCCTTGCCTTTTGATGTAAGATCAACATAAGTAAGTCTAATAGTTACTATGTGTCTTGTTCCCCTGCTGGTTTGGATCTTCACCCTGTTTATGTGGTTTTCTGTATAACAGTAGTATGTCTTCAGGGAAGAGAAAGTGGAAAAAAAACCACACAACCAAGTATGGAACTTTAGTCTTCTTGAGAAAACTGCTCCCGGACCATCCTGAATAACAGTCCTGACAGATCCACTTGTTTGGAGTGTATTCCTGCTTTCTAAGCATACATTAGCTTGGCCCACCCAGTTGCCTGTGGCAGCACAGTGAGTGACATGGCTTAGTTGTGTTTGATGTAGAACTTGATTTTATTCATGCTCATTTTCAGGATCTCTGCTCGAGATAGAGGGGCTTGATGTTCAAAGATGAAGTTCTCAGTGAGTTTTATTTGTGCAAGCTAATATTTGTGAAAATTAATCTCTAGGAGCACAATTATTCACTGCCTCCTATCCTCTGGAGTCATTTACCAGGTACAAAACATAAGTAAGTCCAAAAGACAGAAAATGTCATGAGGAAATAGCATTTATAGTTCACATTGTGTAAGTTTGATTCATTATTCAAAATGTGATGCAACAAAAAATTAAATTTGAGCTGTCTGATAGGCATATCCTGCTCAGCAGAACTTGGAAAAGACCACATTTCAGTCTCCTGAGGAGAATACAGAAAGGTGCAACTAAGAAACTGGGACCCCACAGGAGTTTTATATACTTTTATACATCTCATGCACAGAGGCTGGAGCCAAACAAAACAAATCCCACAGTCCCCACCTGACAAAATCCCCTTCAGACGACAGTACAGCAGCGGGAAGAGCAAACAGCCTTTCAGCTCCCCCATGACCTCGACGGACCACCTAATCCTCAAGGCCAATTGTAACGGGATGGTTTTGCCTCTTCCCTGCAGGTGGTGGCCATCTCCGACCGCCGGCCGGCCCAGGCTGACCTGCTGCAGGTGCTGTACAGCGAGGAGGAGGCGCGGGCTGCGGGCCGCCTGCAGGGCGGGCAGCGGGGACCCTGCCCCGCCCAGGACACCGCCCAGCACGGTCAGTCCACAGAAACGGCTTTGTTCCCCCACAGCTTTGGAACACTTCTAGAAATTGCAGTCTTCCAGTTTGGAGCTGAGCAGGCACTTCATTACTTACCCGGAGGGTAATTCCATGCTTAAAATATCCGGTGGAATTAATGAGATAATGACCGTGGCATTGCTCAGTTTATTCGGAGTCATAAACTCATTTTATTCAGTCATAAACACTCCCTGACAATATTTTGGAGATGATAAATTGTGAATTACTGAGTTTGCCTGAGTCATCTTATTATATAAGATCCTTGTTCGGTTGCTTAGAATCTGCCAGAACATAGTAATTTGGGATGAAATTTCAGAATCTGGATGCCAGCCACAGACCTGAATTTTTTCAACTAGAACTTGTTCAACATATTTGTGAGAACCCGTAAAGGAAAAATAGAGCTTGCCAATATAAAACTAAGGAGATGAGTAAACATAAATAGAGTGGTTATTCAGCTCCTTCAGCGCTGGTGTGTTACATTTGGAGGATCAAAGCTGGCACGGGGCTGTGCAGTTTGACAAGGAATGGCCTTTTAATCAAAACCACGTCTTTTGCTCTCCTTTGGAAATCCACCCAGATGCAGTCAAGTCATCAGCCTTTAAAAAAAATCCCATATGGCATGTATTTGGACATGAATGTCCAGAAAATGGACATTTAGCTGTTAAAAGGTGTTAAATCTGTAAAGCAGATGTATGAAGGTGAATATTTCTCACATCATCGCTCTGCAACAGCACTGCACGGAAGCTATCCTATTAGGAACACAGACCAGACAGAAGGAGACCTGGGAAACTAGGAAGGAAGAAAACAAGCTTGGGACCACAGGGAAAGATCTCAAACCAGGACCAGAGTCTAGATATGTTTGAACAAAGAATTGGAGCTTCAGGGCTGGAGCAGGGAGAAGGGGAGAAGTGGCTGGGTAAAGTGCAGGGTAAAGGGTGGCAGAGAGCCAGAGAGGGAGAAAGGAGGGCCTGTTGGTCTCTGCTGTTAGAGAGCAGGAGAGCTAAAGGATGACACACAGGTGCAAAAAGGAGAAAAGCTGTAGGAATCCAAAAAGAACAAAAAAGGGGGAAACAGGTCTCATAGGAGGAAAAAGTGAAGTGAATGGGCAGAACTTAGAAAATAAGTTTGAATTAGAACAAAAAACATAATAGAACATTGATGAGGCAATCAACATGTTTCTTGCTAGTATCAGAAATCCTACACAAACAGCAAAGCATAAGGACAGTCCATTTCAGCGTACAGGATAGGATACAGTGTAACCCTAACCCGGCCACCACTACCCTGAGGAGAGCACCTACAAACCTGAAGCCATGAGGACATACTTTTGCTTAAATACTTGGCTAAAGGTTTGGTAGAACATTTTCTGTATCTAATAAGAAGAGGGACAGGCTGAAGGGAAGAATCAGACAATATAAGAGCAAATAAAACCAAATAAAAAGAAAAAATATGGACACAAAATATGAAGCACTGGTGCCTGGAGCCATTTGCTGAATACTGTTAGTACCTAATATGCAAGATGAGAGGAGATAATTGCATTAACTTTGACGTGAGGGATACAGTAAGGTACCTAATGGAATTACTAGAGGGGGATGGAGCAGGAAGTGAGAAGCTGGTTAAGATATTTACCATGGTCAAATATTGCCCCCAGAAGGAGAAGACAGTTCTGATGGCTAAGTCATGCTGGAAACAGCATTATAAGCAGAACCTTGGCTTTCCAAGTTTGCTATCATTATTTATATTCCACTGGTCACAGCAGTAAAGATGTCCACATTCCTACAGCCAAACAGGAGGATTTGGCTTAATGAAAAAAATCTGGCATCCCTCACTCATTAATTTCCTTGGCACAGCTAGCAGGAATGTTAGTGAGCATTTATCCATGGATGAGTTATGGCTGAGCACTCGCTTGAAACTGAAGCACAACCTCCAGACTTGAGGACAGCAGAGAGATGTCGCTCAGTCACAAGCAAACAGAAATGGTAAATCCCTCCCTGTGATGAGATGGACACAACACACATCTCTGCCTAGGTTAAAATAATTCCCCAGGGCAATCCAAAAAGCAGATAACAATCTCCTAGGCCAGACAAACCTGCAGTGGGGTCTCCAAGATGCACAAAAGCTGGGTTACCCAACCTCTGCTGAGGAGCAGCAGATGGGACTGCTCTTTGCGTGTAGAGACATGTGAGTGTTCCCAGAGAGGAAAAGGCTCCCACTTAGCTCAGTCTGCTAAGGACAGTTCACCATCTTATTCAAAAAGCCTAGGAGCAAGCATTTGAGAGACTGTCCAGAATTACATAAGCAATTCCATGATCACTTACTTTGACATCACAGCCCCCCCCCCTCTGCACTTTTGGGTATAAATAAATATAGTGGAAATATAGCCTAAATCTGGGCTCCATATCTGGGTTTTATTGCATGGAAGGAGGCTTTTCATATATGATGTGCCAATGTGATAATTACAGATTACGCCATGTTTCTTATGCTTTGCAGTGGGAATTACTAAACGAGAGTCATCCAAGTCCTATAATCACCTGTTGGATGGAAAATCTTTGGTAAGTAAATACAGCAAGGCCAACTACCATCGTCTGATGCATCTTAAAACCTTGTATTTGTCATCTTATCCCGCAGTAATGGCATGTCAGTCCATTGCAGCACATGTGGATTTCACAGTCTTTGTTAAAGCTTTGAAACATAATTTATGCCATAGTATCCTTAGCTGGAAGCAGAGACTGGCATAGGATAGTTGTCCCTCAGGGAACCAGGAAGGGTGTCGAGAGGAAAACAGGCATGCTCCTGTTCTGGATGCTCAGCCACCTGCAAGAGCTAGGAGGAATTAGCCTCTTGTTTCTCAGGGATTCCCAGGGAATTAGGAAAAAAATAATTCCTAAAGTGGAACAAGCATGGAATAATTTGTATTCTCCAGAATGCCAACCTGACATGAGTCAAAAATTACAATAAAGGTTTGATGGGAAAATCATCATACAAAACCCCCAAATTTGTTCTGTACTGGACAAATTAAATGTCTTGGTTAGAAGTGAATTTCCTTTACCAAAATGTTCTCCTTCCCTTCTTTGTCTTACCAAAAAAAAATAACAATTCAAAGTCCTTATGATGCATTTAAAAAAACTAGATTTTTCAAAGAGAAAAAAAATTCTTAACAGTTTCTGACCAACACCAGACCATCAAAACTATCAAAACCTTATGGCTTCAAAGGCTCTTTAGGATGGCTAAAACACATTTGCTAGCTGATAGCTGGGCTACAGTTGAGAAAAAATGACAGTACAGTATGGTCAAAATTAATGGTATTCAGTATAACAAAACTAGTTGAACCTACCAATAATTACCACAGTTAAATTGCCAAAGATGCTTGCAAAAGTGATTTCAAACATCTCTAAGTCTTGGGATACTTGAAAAGCACACTTAAATGTATCCAATCTCAGATTTATCCCAGGAGAAATACCCATAGACACCTTAAGACTAGTTATGGTAGTGACAGTAATATGAAGAAATTCTTCAGTATTGCCAGTAAAATCAATAACTGTGCTTATTGCCTGAAACGATGAGATCACAGCACAATTTATGACATTTTTTTCTATTTCTGGGCAAGTTACACTTTAGCTTACCGTCTTGGAGGATATGCTAGTCTCAGTCACCTGTTTACTCAGTTCTGGCAGGCAATTTATGATCGAATATGACCAGGAGGAAATTGGTGATCAGGCATTTGTGGGGCTGTGGTAGAAATGGACTATAACCAGAGCTCCCCGTGCCACTGAGCAGCACCCAACAAAACAAGGAAACATTTCTGAATGCTCTAGGAATGGTGATGGCTGAGACAGCTGCTTGCCAGGGTTGGCCTGTGGGGAGCTGCAGGAGGCAGGCTGCTCATTCTGCACAAAGCCTCCCTGCCTCAGGAAGCTAAACATAAAAACTAGGGAATAAAAAGTTCTGCAAGCCTCCCTCTTTCAATGGGAGGTGTAGCACTTGCTCATACAAGTCACATGCTGAGCTCAGCAAGAACATTCACATGAGCAATTGGTATTTGTGTGGGTGAGAGTTGGGCAGTCAAACCTTTAACCTGTTTTCTCTTGCTGAGAGATTTACAGCATTTATTGATTTTCTTAGAACAGCCTCTTTCCTCAGATGAACCTGTGTCCCTGCTCATCAATGGCATTTCCTAATGGTATGCTTTCTCTTCACACAGGTTCCTCCATCTCCAGTTGCCCGTATCACAGTGAAAGCTGTGGCTGTCACAGGCTCTCCCACACGTGACCGCACCACTACAGAAGAGTAAGTCTCTTTCCAGACCTCCAGCCAAGACACACCTCTTGCTTCCCAAAGGCAGGGCAAGATTGGTAAAGGATATGCTGATTATATCATCAGCTATGGACATTTATACAGCTGCCTCAGTGTCTGTTATAGATCTGTTTTATCACTAGGAAAAAAATCATCTTAATTCAAAATGTGAGTATTATCCCCCTAAGAAGTCTATAATACTTTCTCTAGGGTAGCTAAGAAAATATAATTACTTAAAAAAAAAACTTAACCCCCCCCCCCCAAAAAAAAAAAATTTAATGTCTTTCAGTGTAATTAAGGAACAGCTTGATCACAGTACAGATGCAATCAGCAGTAGGTAGTTAATCCAGACATGGATCCATGTATTTGAGATGCCATCAGTGCCACCTGGGGGACAACAACAAGCTCATTGACAGTGTCCTTGCACTCTGTACAGAAACATAAATCCGCCTCAGCCAATTGAGTTCACCCCTCCTAGATACAGCACCCAGGACTGTGGCAGAAAGACCCAGCTCTCTCCTTGGGCAACCAATGAGCTTCTTGTCAGGTGGCAAGTGCTAGAGAGGATGCACTTAGTAGTGGCCCCACTTGTAGCTCATCCCCTTGTGTGAGTATCCACTCTGACAGCAAACACTGCAGCAACCAAGGCCACTGTCCTGCACAGACCCTGCTCATTCCAGACTTGCCGCTCCCAGGGACAGGCCAGGCATGGACATGCCTGATTAAAACAACCAGGCTTTTGTTTTTGAGTGGCTGATCTCCTTAGCCAGGGAAGAAGGGCCATGGAGATGCACATTGGACACATCTGTGCTTTATTTACTAGCCACAGGCAGCGCTGGAGGAAGATGACAGAGTATGACCTGGCCCTGCCAGCAGGAGCAGAAGCTTCCCTACCACTGACAGGAGGCAACCTGTGTGGGACACCCAGCCTCCTAAGGAAGATGTGGATGAAGCACAAGAAGAAGTCAGAGTACCTGGGGGCAACAAACAGTGCCTTTGAGGCGGACTGAGGAAGCTCAGCATCATTTGGAAAGGCAGAAGGTCCTTTAGCCATGACAAGGTGCTTCAGGATCAAAGAGGGAAGAGACACAGCACAGCTCATTTAAGAAAATTATATCCTTTTCATTACTTCATGCCATTGCCTCAGAACAGTGGGATAAAGGCTAAGGTAAAAATGGTGAACATGATGCAACTCAGTGGCTTTTCTCTGTTGCATTATACTAAAATCCCAAACATCCCACTAGATTTACATATTGCTTCAATGATGCTCAAGCTACTCTTGACCCATTCAACATTTTCTATGTCCTGTCTGAGTCAGCTCAGACTTGCAACAAGAAAAGCCTACCAAGAGGTTTGTGTATTCCTGCAAGGCAACAGATCAATGACAGAGTGCCATTAAATACCAGAGATCTACTTGCTGTGTGCTGCTGCTTGCTGTCTTTCCCCTCTCATATCATGAGAAAAAAACCCCACATCTTAAGATATGCTTGGTTGAATGACACATGATAAACATCTTTTTCCTTCAGTTTCACTGTTTCAAGACAGGAGTAGAAGTTGCAAAAGAATTTTAAAACAATGGGCTAGAACTGAAAAAGTCTGCAAACATATGTACCAATCTTTGCTATGTGACAAGTGATTGATATTTCAAAGTGTCCTGCCAGATCAAACCATGAGCAACAGGATAACCTCAAGGCATACTTTGCCATAGAACCTGCTTATATGTGAAATGGTAGTCAGCAACTTACCCTCTACTCATGTGATAGAGGGTATTCTATTAAGTGCACAAAGTACTAGGAGGAAAGAAAATATATGAATATTGCAACTGGGTGACTAAACGGGAGATATTTGCATTTAGGGGACCTGTGCTTATGAATAGATGGATTTAATGGAATTTACCTCAAAATTTTTTTTTTCTTTTTTTTTAATTTAGAAATTGCTGGTCAGGGCCCCTTGGGTTTTCCTCTCAAAAAAGAACAAAGCAGCCTTACAAAGCTGTTTTTAACACTGTTATAGACAGTATTATACTAGTCATGGGCAGTATTTGCCTCCTCTGAGTGTTCCCCTGGTTATTATAAAAGACATTGGTTTCCCTAAATACAGAACTTTATTTTTAAAGTTGGAGGAAGCGTATCTCCTGTTGCTCATAGTAGTGATGAACTCTACTCTAACTGCCAGTGCACCAAAGCGTAAATTAGAAGTCCTATTCTGTGACAGAAGCAGAGGGATGAAGCTCCCATCTGAAACTTGCTTACCTGCAGTCAGTGCAGTAAAATGCACTGATGCCATCATACACAGTGCCATGGTACTGAGGAGGATTGGGCAGCTGTCCCTGGTCAGGGGTCACCAGCTCAAACATACCAGGGCACCACCTGGCCTGAGGGAAAGGCAGCCAGGTCCTCTGTCTTTGGGCTGAGTGGGGTGGAGCAGCATGCAGGAAAGTTTTGCAGGTTGACAGCCTGAGAAATCAAAGTCTGTGGGACAGGAAAGCAAATGGAGCAGCCCGGTAGCTTCGCAGAGCAGATGTCCCTGGTGGCTCCAAGGAGGCTAACAGGAGACACCTGTGTGGGGCTAGATGTGATGGAAAAGGCAGTAGAATTGGGATAGAAGTCTGATTTTAAAAGGCAACTGCAGCTTTTCATAGAGCCAGAACCAAGTCAGTCCAGAGTCTGCCAACGAGAGAGAGGTGCTAGACCTTCATGAAATACCTCTGTCAATCCTCACATTCAGCTGTCACTGCTCCAGTCACGGGCTCCTCCTTCAGAGGTGCTCAGAGCCTTGCAGGTAGAAATCACATGTACTCTCGCTCTTCCTTACCAAAGGAAAAGACTTTTTCTGGCCCAGCAGCCTGACATAGAGATGATCTGCACTCCTGCTTTTATTTCTTGCTCCTGGGAAATAAGGAGAAACACAATTCCTTGTTAACCACGTGCTGGAAGTGGCAATGGTGACCTGGTATTAACTATGTGTTGCCTGCCACAGCGTGCAAGAGCAATGCCAATGCCCACTGAAGGCTGCACCCCTGAACAGCATCAGAGCAGGTTTCTCACAGGGGTCCACCCCACCTTTAAATTAGAGCCTGACCCATTGTCCCTGTGTAATAGCCTAGGCACCGTGACCCTGCTAACACCAGGTCCTCTATGCCTAAACCAAGCTGGAGCCATTACCAGGAGTTTCTTGAAAACACCTTTTACAAATACCACCAATCACACTTCAGCCCCCTCCCAGCCCATAGAAATCCTGCAAGAAACCTTGGCCTTGTAAGTACATGTTATTTTTACACATATAGGTAAACTTAGTATATTCAGTGAGACTGCTCCCTTGCATAGAAATGCATACATTCAAGGAGTAGGGAGAACAGTAATCATTAATTTCCTTTCTTGGTCTCACTTCCTAAACAAAATAAAAATAAAGACAATGGACCAACACTGGGAAAAATCCATTTGCTGAATTTGGTGTAATTAAGATAGTGAGCATTTGTGGTACCTGCCCTTGTAGCTAACATGACACGTAGAGCACCCAAACACAGTCCAGAGCAGCAAGAGTTTTGTCTGTTGGAAAAGTTGTATTGTAGTATTTAATTTGTTAATTACTAGTTTTAAGCAGTATGAGGATAGAGGAGGAGATAATTGATAATTCTTCTTAATAATTGCTGTATCTTGACATGTGTGTCTATATTTTTCTTATTTATTTAATTTATAATTTGGGTCTACAAGGGGAGGAAATATTTACAAGAAGCATATTTAATTTCTTTGTATTCCAAGAACTGCTGCAGAGATTTTTTTGTATTGTAGTAGATATTAATTTTATTGATTTAAAAATATGTTCTATTCATCAAAAAAACCCACAAAAAACTAAATAAACAAGTACTATGTGGTAACCTGTGGGTCTTAGTGACTTAAGAGCTTTTGGGAAGCATTTAGTAGAAAGCAAAGGCAGGGTGTATGATTCTGAAAAATGTGAGCACCTGATAGCAAAGAACATGAACTTTGCACCCCACAGGGAGGGCCTGAAATTGTGTTTGTGAGTTTTGCAGGTGGTAGAATAATTGTTTGTTATCAGATATGCAGAGAAAAGCCCTGGCACTGCCAGCAGTTAGACATCAGATGCCTTTTTACAAGCCTAACCTCAAATGAATTCCACACATATTTAATCTCATTGTGGCCTGGGGCGGAAATTAGAGTTACCTTCTCCCATCAAACAAGAGCACCAAGAAAGAGACTCTTCAAAGGTAGTTAAGGCTCTAGTAGAGAATAAAACTAAGTGCTACCTGTCTTCCTCTTAACAGTTGACAAGAAAGTCACTAAACTTACCTCAAGACATCACTGTCTTTGGAGACTCACTGCTGAACCACAGCCCAACACAAGGAGGGTGGCATAGGGACACAGCAGCCCAGTCCAGAGGAGATGACTCAGGAGAGCAAGTGGAAAAACTTCAAAATATAAGGAAAGAAAACACACGGTGTTGGCATCCTTTACCATTCCAGACTTCAAAGCTCATCCATGAGAGGATGACTTGTCCCCATGCCTGACACACCACCTGAACATCATGCAGCTCTGGTGGGAAGTTGCTACATTTCTGTTCCTTCCATTACAGACAGTATCTATGTCTAAAATGAGAAAGTCAGGGAGTGTCCTCTTGGTGAGTCTCCACACCACAGGACTTGGCATGTATTTTTTCCAGGATCTGGCCTCTGCTGGGAACTCTTCTGCAAATACCCAACCTTTAGCCATGCATTAAAAATTTTGGCATGATTATGGAAGAGGATATGGATATGCAATACATTTTCCAGATGAAACCATACAGAATGCAATGTTGGGTTGACTCCAGCACATCATCAGAAAAATGTGAAATAGGGATAACCAAAATAAATGAACTGTACCATTTTTCCACCAAAGACACAGAGACTGTTAAATTTGCAGCCAAAAGCATCACCTCTGGCACTACCAGATACAAGCCTGTTGTCACAGTTTATAACATTTGTAAAAAGATGTAATTTTCAGATATGTTTCATGTCAATTTATAATTTGGCATTCCCTGGAACTAGATGCTAAATGGGCTGCTGACCTGAGAGAAACAGACTGCATGATGACAGTCCATTCTGCTTACAGTAATTTATAATTAATTATTAAAAAAAAAAAGCAGTTTCTAATTTCCTCTTACCATTTCAAAAACATCTTTGTGATAGATCTAGTCACTAAAACTTCTACCATTACCTTGCATGGCACTTTAAATAAACTGTGGTGAATTTAAGGCTAAGTTACTATTTTAAATAATTCCTACTGATGCATGACAAAAATAAATCTCAGATATGCTTTGCCCATCTTTCTTCCCCTTTTGCTCTCACTTTACAGATCCTGTAGCAAACAGGGTTGCCAAAAGAGCTGATCATGGACATGTCACTGTTTGAGGGAACACCACACACTTTGTACAGAAAATATTTAAACTCAAACATTGGCATCTGCGGAACAATTTCACATTTGAGAGTTACCCAGTCAGAAAAGTTGCAATGTCAGAATTCACACACACAAACAAACATGAAAGAAGTCAGATTTCTCAGATGAAACCCCTCCTCAGAAAGCCATATGTGAACTCTACAATGAAGATGTCAAATAGCCACAATTATTTTAAGAGAGATTTTTAAAATCTCAGCATTAACTCCATAGACGATTCACAAGTGAGCAGCTTGACCTTATATGGTATTGAAGATCTATTTTTTTAAGTGGCAGAAGTATTATTTCAATTAATAGGTACATAGATCACTAATATAAAAACTGAAGCATCTAGAAGGGAAGAGAGTTGAATATTTAATTCAGTTAGGTAAAGGCCCAGAAAAACTGAGCAGTTGAGTTGAAAGGAGGGTGAAATGGAAGCCCTTGTGAATGATGCCCCACTTCTCAGCTATCAAGTTGGAGTCACTACTAAAAAAGGCATCATATTTAACAGCTTTTTATTAATAAGCCCTGTGGAGCAGTCCAGGACCTCAGACCTGGCCCAACAGTAGATCAGCACAGACACTTGCAAGCAGTCCCCAGACCCAGCCAAGTGTTTCCCCACATCAGACCTCCTGCCCTGCAGGGGCTTCACCTGTCTAACATTTTACTCTGCTTTATTTTAGATCAGTATTTGCCTACTGAGCCACCACATTTTGCATAGCAGTGAAACAGTAAGAGGCAGCACACAATCTATTTGTCTGATACTCCCTTTTTTGGGGAGGATGGGGTGCGCTGGACCATAAAGCATAAGAGACATGCAAAGGCCCATGCAGCATGCATGGGTCTTCACCCTTGTGTCTGACAAGGCACTTTTTCGGTGAAGTGAGCCCTAGGTCAGCCATGCTGAGAGCTAACACTGTGAAACTAGACACTCTGCCTGTGATGTGCCAGCAAAAGCAAAGGTGGGGTTCAAGAGGCATCCTCATCAAAACTGTTGCCCAAATTACAAGGTGTAGTGAATGAGCACGGACGATGTAAATGAAATCATAGAGAATTTTGGAGAATGCAAAGGGAATCTTGGATTGAGAATCCTTTATTTTTGTGATAACATTATTTTATACTTTATAATAATTTACATATTTCACTGTTTAGTCCTGCCTAGATACCTACAACTCTAATGATAGAGTCTTTAAGGTCAAGCTCTTAACCAATCACTCTGAGGGTCTGATGTTCATGAGGCGTCCACAAGCTGTCTTTTCCAGTCATATTCCTGATCATGCGATGTCCAAATGCTGCCTATATGTGGTGCTCCATTTCCTCTGTTCCCAGTGATGGTCTTCTGTCCATAAACGGATCTTCCTTTTCCAGCTCCCTTGTCCACATGCTCAGGCTGTAAATAACTAAGGATGTTCTGTCAGTTTACCTTATGTATTACTACAACAAGGACCATTAAACCCATAGCAAAAACTCCAGAAATTACAGGCTTCTTTAGGAAGACCTTAGATATCATATATTTCCAAGCCCCCGTCAAGGGCAGGGAGACCTTGCATTAGACCAGTTTGCCCAAAACCCCATCCGTGCTGGCCTTGAACACTGCCAGGAA
>VYZS01038566.1:0-10269 GCA_013400695.1 Neodrepanis coruscans
TTATTCCAGCAGGCTGTTGTGATTATTAGAAGAGAGTAATGCTGCTATGAGTGGTACCAGAAATTGATAACTAGATTGATTTGATAAGCAAAACCAGTGAAATGTATAGTGCAACTCCAACCTCCTGTAAATGTTAAACAGAGCAATGCTATCAGGAATGAAATCTGATAGGACAACAAAAGAGGAGACAAGAAGAAGAAGCTTGAAATAGAAGCTTAGACCAAACTCCTCAATATAGTATTTTCTCTGCAGATTTATATGAAACTTAGTAACTTATTTCTGTGGCTTTGACTTTGGAACCTCTATGGATTTTCACAACTTCTAATCATACATGATGGGGTTCACACAAAAGCATTAGACCTGGTAGGCTATATGCTAGAACCCATATTTTCTTCTGCGTAGAGGCAGTTCAGGTCATAATAGATATAAAAAGGGAGGAGAAGGCTTACAAGAAAGTGACTATATTTCTAAATTTTCACATTGATCATCTCAAAAAGAGTGCTCTGAAAGCTGATCATTACTGAGGCTTTTCGGAGTGGAAGGTATGACTATGGCATGGAAATTGGTCTTTGGGCTAACAGAGCGAATGGCATGAGAATAAATACAATAGGTATTTATTTTTAAAATTTCTTCTCTGCAAATTTGTAGAAAAGTAGTCCTGTAAGTACTTACTTTAGTTTAATGACATTGTTATCACCACAAAACTCTGGGAAGTTTGGGATCATTTATGCAGTCAAGGTGGTGTACATTTTTCCCTGACCAAATCATATTTGTGGAAAGTTTAGAATATGGCTAATTGAATTTTAAAACAATAATTGGCTTAAAAGACTTAGTTACTTGAATCCCTTTGGAATTTATCCAAACAGAACAAGTAATTTTTATTTAACTTATGTTAAGGAACAGTGCTGTGTCATGGTTAAAATCTATACCACAGCTCTGTTTAGACATGCATCATTCCTATGCTTTTTGGTGAGAAAATGAAAATGTTGAAGTTCTTCATTGGGTCAAGAAAAATATCAGTGGGAGCTCAGGGGAAAAGATCTCTCTCTTTCTGAATTCTGAAATACCGAGAAAGAGCTTGTACTTTAGGATACTGTAAAGGTGCAAATTCAAACTGGTATCCCTAATATCTGCTTGCCAATTTATTTGTAAGTACTTTGTTTCTAGCACTGTATTGGATTTCAGGATGGTAAACTTTAAATAGTTATACATTATCAATAGACTTTTATCTGTTTCTCTGTTTAAATAGCAATCTAAAATCACAAGAGAATTGGTTCTAGAAAAGTTTTTTCTTTTTTAACTCCTCTTTTGCTTTGTAAATAATTTTACAGCTAGTTGACAGAGAAAGTCACATAAATGTGGTCGTATTTTTAAATCTTTTTTTATTAATGAAGGGAGTAACAAACCTTAACAGTTTTGAGCACTTGCCTAACTCTCATAATCAGTTTTTCCTTCATAAGTAATTTTTTAATGTCCTCATTTTTTCAATGGAATCGATTAACTATCTGTTTCTTAATTCAATTCTTGTACAGAGAGGATGATATTCTTGTTTGTGACAATCTTTCATAGGGAATATGGGGAAAAAATACAGTAGGCTTCAGAAGAGCACTACAAAACAACTGCCAAAAGCCTGACACTCAGAGCTTTCTTGGTAAGAATTGGCTTTCTTTCTGTAATTTGGGAATTCCCTGCACTATTGATGCCTACATTACACAGAGTGCTACATATGCTGTTCCTTTTTCTTTCACCCCTCATTACACAGCTGTGGTAAAGTGGTACCTAGGGAAGAGCAGCATTGCAGGCACTGCCAAAGGAATCTTTCTTCAGGGCAGTGATAGACTAGGTTTCTATGCCAGTACAGCCCCAGGAGAGGAAAGGCTTACAGTACAGAGGGATCAGAAGGGATGGATGCATTTAACAAGCTAGGATGCAGTCCAGAAGTAGAAATGAGCTTTCTGCCTCTTCCAGATCTTAAAACTCCTTGTGACGTGGTTATATGGGTCAGCCAGTGCTGGGACTGGAGGAATGCTGTGAGTTAACTGGACAGCAGCAGTGATGCAAGGAGCACCTAGAAAGAAAAATTAAAACTTCAGAGCCAACACCTAGACAAAATGAGATTTCTTCATACAGGCATTTGAGGCATGTTGAGCGCCATGAAGGCAACAAACTGGTATCCTTAAAACCAAATTCTCGTATGTCTGTCTGCTGTCAAAGCAGCTGGTGCCTGTGTGCCAAAGAGGATGTTTTCTTAACAGGAGCTGCTTAAATGTAAAGGAACCAAGCTTCTTCTGCAGTTGGTAGTCAGTTATCAAGGATCTGAAACATTTTGGAGTCTCAGTCAATGAAGAAGGATAGGTCATTTTTCACTGTTCAGGAAGGACATTAACTAGTACCTCTGGGCCAGATCCTCTATAGTTAACAGACGTGTTGTGAGAAGGATTCCTGAAATGCAGATGCAAACAAATGGATTTGGGTTTTTTTCCATGAGCAGGTCAGAAAGGTTTCCCAAAGTGGCACACAAGAAGAAATTCTTTACTATGAGAGTGGTGTGGCATTGAAACAGGTTGCCCACAGAAGCTGTGGATGCTCTGATGCTGTAAGGGTTCAAGACCAGTTGGATGGAGCTTTCAGCAACCTGGCCTAGTGGACAGTTATCCCTCCCTGGCCATGGCAGGAGGGTTGGAACAGGTGGTCTTCAAGGTCCCTTCCAACCCAAATCCATCAAAGTTACTGGCTCAGTTGGTGAGTGAAGGTGGCATTGAGGGGCTATCTGAAGCCCAGATACTGTGAGGTTTTCCTTCAGGTACTACAAGAGGACTATCTATGCTCAGGTGCCCAAGAGGGAACCTGCAGGACCAGACAAGAGTTACCAAAGAATTTCAAATTAACAGTGTTGACAGAGGTGCTGTTGCAGCATAGTATAAAAAATGGCCACTGTGAACTTTGCCTTGTCCTCTCTCCTATTTTATCTCAAGAATAGGACAGCTGAATTACAACCTATAAGTTCAAGCTTTTACAGTAGTCACCCAAACTTTCTGTGTATATTTTAACTGCTACCTGAAGTCCTGAAGCCACCTGGAGGCTACTCTGCTCCTGTCCTTATATACAGCATCTTGTGTGAGTTGATAATTGTCTCCCTAAAATTGTTTCGATAAGTCCCAGATGGCCTGGACTGTTTTCAAAACTCCTGTTATCAGGGATTAACTGTCAGTTTTGCAGGTCCATTCTTTTCCTGCACCAAACTAAAATCTCTAATAAGTAAGGCCTCTGGGGTTGGCAACAGAGAGATACTTGAAGTTTATATGTGCATAAGTTTAATATATTTCTAACATCTGTATCTCTGTAAACACATACATTTATAAAGAGAGAAAAAGCAGATTTATAGAGAGAGTGAAAATAAAACTGAAATCCAACATGTATCAATAGTTACTTCACAATATGCTTCTAATACTTGCTTTTTAAATAATTCTGTCAAGCACTTGCTAACATCTAGTGATTGTGAATACGTCAGACTGGAAGATCCTCATATAATCACAACTGAAAAAATCTACTGAATTCTACAGCCTGGATAGAAGTCCTTATAATTTATGTTGGAAATTTCCAAGAAGACTGTAAAAATAAATAGGGCCAAATTATATATATGTCTTTAAAAATCCCACCAGTGTCCTTTCCTTATTTATAGATTCTAAGCACTCTGATTTCAAGTTTATCAATTTAACTGAAAACATATTTACAAGAAGTATATAACCATGAGTGAGGTTTTCAGACAATTTTAAACTGATGTAGCTCTCTTAATCTGTCTGTTTTCTGCTAAAGAGATAGTGTAATTAGTTTGTCCCTTTCAACTGCTTTCACAATATCCCACAGGATATATGGGCTAATTTCTTCCACATTGCTATAGAAAAGTATTATCTTACAATATCTCCAGCTGAGATATTATGCCACAAATCCTCTTCAGAAGCTAAATTTCACAAGCATTCCCAGAGAGCTGCAGATAAAGAGAGCCATATTTTTAGTCATTAGCAAGAAGGAAATGAAACAGCAGATATACACTACAGTAGGAACTCATGTAAAACTAGTCACCAGTACATGTCCCCCTGGATAAAGGGTGATTGAATGTGAATTTCCAGAAATTGAGTGCAGGAAAAGAATTAACAGGTATAATGGAATACACTCTTCATGAACAGAGCACAAATTTCTATCTCTGCAGAGGGTGAATCACTTAAGAGCAATTTTTGCTTTGATTTGTCAATTTAGGAGGAGGATAGATAGGACACAGACAAAATGTTCTCTATTTTAAGATTTAAAGGCATTGCAGGACGAAGGAAAAAAAAACCCACGGAAAGTTCCTTTTATGAAACTTGTAATAGTTTTGTGGAAGAGTTTCTTTGGAAAACCCCATGGAATCACAGAATTCTTATCTTCATAGAAATACTATTGCAGATAAGAAACACAGTTTGGACAAGAAGCTTAAGTTAGACACTTTGGAGAACAGAAAATGACATGCTGGAGGGGTGGAGTTGGTATGGGTTTCAGACAATGGAGAACTGTCTGAAAAAAAAGGATTGTCTAAAATCTGAGAAATGTTTTCATAGTGATACAAACATTGAAACTAAGGTAACACTAAAAATAATTGCAAATTCAAATGTGGAAGATAAAAAACATTCTAGTGGTATTTCTGATCCCTTTTATTTATTCCTTGCACATGTTAGTGAAACAAATTAGTTTTCTTTCAGACTTTCCAGTGCAGGGATAGCGAAGTATACATTGTGGAAAAAATATTTTTTGCATATAGAATCCCTTAGAGAATGTTCTCACAACTACCTTCAAAGTTGTTTATGATCCCAGGCACATCCACACAGAAATAAAAACAGTATTGTACGACTGTGGTGATGGATAGTACAACATGAAGAACAAAGCAGTTACAAAGGAGAAACACTGCAAACAGGAGGTGGAAGGGAGTGTTTGCACGTCTCACAGTTCGAAAAGGGTTTCCAAAGAAACCCTTTCATTCAGTCACTCCAAGTAACAAATACATTTCTAAAAATCAGGCTGTAAGAGTAGTGTCATGGGTATACACTTAGTAATGCTAAAAATAGAGGTTTTTCTCTAATGATAAATCGTTCAGGAATCGTAAGAGTGTTCCTCCCCTTTGGTGGGTTACTCTGAACCAGTCTGAAAGCATATGGACACTGCAAACTCCCTCAGCTGACCTGCTAAGGAAAACAACAGCACAAACCTCTTCAAATCACCAAAATAAATAGCCTAAAATCAAGTTCAATGATCAGGGAACATGTATGAGCATTATAGATCTACAACAATGTGCTTCATAGATAGCTTTCAGGAGTAGTTACTGCATGTGTAGGAGCTGTTCACAGGCTCAGAGGGGCTGGAATTGTGATGATTTGCACAGGCTGTGTGAGGAGACGTATTAGTTTGTGACACAAAGCTCAGAGCTCCAGTCCTCTGCCATCCCAGGAGAGTTGGTTTAGTGGGCAGGAGATGGAGATATGCTCAAAGGTTTGGTAATTTTATCATACAGCTGCTCAATTCAGTGAGTGGATATCACCACTATTTACATGCTGTTATGAATTTTAATGGTGTCCTTTAGTTTCCTGAACAAACAGAAAACATTAAAGCAACAAGCAGGAGAGAAAGTTTTTCATAAAGAAATTGTAGTTCTTCACTGTGGTGGAAGCGCATTTGTTTCTTGTGTTTGTCTTTGGAAGGCTCTTGTCCAGAGGCAATGCAAATTTTGCTCACTGCTATTGACATCCAGAGGGGATCTCAGTGACTTCAGCAGATCTTTTGTACTCTGCCTGTTGGTGTCAACAGGATCTGTGCAGACTGGGTGATGAGGATATGGCCTCATGTTTATCGTAACCTGAAAAAGGCAAGAAGATGAGAGGTGATAATTGAAACATATATCTAAGTTTCTGTGACTTCTGGTCTTCTCAAATGGGCTGAACATAAAACATTGTCCCATTTAAAAATATCTACCATATCTAAGAAAGTATTTACAAAATCACCAAACTGCTATGACTTAAGTTCTAAAGTGTATTTTAGTTTAGCTTTCTCCTAGGTGAACTGACAGCATGACAAGTCTTTTTAAAATTGTATTTGTTGTGGACTAATATTTCTAGCTTTTTCCTTTTTTTTTTTTTTTTTTAATGCAGAGCTACTACAAAATTACTAATCTGAGAAGAAATTTAAAGGAAATCACTATCTGGTTGATCTGCCTCAGTATGATCCAGGACAATATGACAAACCTGACCCAAATCTGGATTGTGTTTTCTGCTGAACTCATTTGTTGCCCTGAAAGAGTAAAAGTTATTTTTTTCCTGTTTTGCATCCCGCTGAGGACTGTCTTGGAGAAATATCCTTGGGTGACCACACACACAGAGGAGTCAAGCAGAGTCAACGGATTAGCAGCTAGAGGCTTAGTGATGGGATGGAAGCTCTTTGGGAGCACAGCTACAACATTCAGAAGTCTGTGGAAGAATTTCCAATCTACACCAAAGAATTCAGGACATATCATGCACCTAAAGCACAATCCCTTTTGAAATGATACCTGACATGCAGAAGGTCCCTAGTGTTGCTTATTTAGAGTTAAACCAGTCATGGCATGTGTTGTGTTGGCAACACACCAGTCATGATGTACTGTACTTCCAACCAAAGTTGTGTACATGTGTATATGTTTATGTGTGTGAGCGAACGGATTTAGGATTAACAGTGAATCTTTGCCAAAATCAAAGATGTTGATTTGCTCCAGGAAAACCTTTAATATTCTCTCTACTTTGAAGATAAAATTTACAAAAATATTTTCCAAAGACTGTGATCTCACTGTGTGGTTAATATTTTGACCAAGACAGAAACTGGTAATATAGCAAAACATATTTAAACATTTAGTCTATATATGTGCAGAGCCAGTCTTCACTGTCTAGCTCACTGCTATCTATCTGAAGTCTAAATTTAGACTTCTTATGCGCATAGATGATAGTTTGAGAATGCCATCATCAATAAAAGACGTTTTGCCTTAGTCTATATTGTAAGAAAATATAAGTCTAGAAGTGCTTGATCACTAATCCAGCTGAAAGTCTGCTAGAGCAGATTTTTCCTCCTTTTATATGGAAGTTCTCAAGTGCAAAGGATGCAAAGAGTGTAATAGTCAAGGGACAAATAAAAGGATAAGAAAACCATTTTAATAATGGAATGAACTGCTGTCTGAACCTGTGGACGTAATTACAGGTCATCTCTACAATTCATAAAAAGCGCAAAAATTCAGGTTTGGGAGTACTGAAGCTTCATAGAAATGCCAGACTTACTGACTGAATTCAGCCAGCAGCCAATTTCAAGTATTTCAAAGCTGAAAAAGTCTTTTAGAAAATGGTACTCATTTTGTTGGTTACCAGAGATAATCAAACAGATTTTCAGGCCTTGTTGTTGTGCCAGGATGCAGTTTAGCAGCATAAAGATTTAAACCATTCTTGCTAGAGAAAAAAGTAAATTAATGAGCTCTCAATAAATAATTTAACAAGTGGTGTCAAAAAATTGTGGGACCACGGTAAATGACATGGCAGTGATTTCTGCTGGATTCTTCTTTGAAAACCAGATTCTGGGCATTGCAAAGGTTTACTCATACACTAACACATAGTGAGAAGCCACATAGTGATGTGGGGCCTTAGCTAAACTCCATTGTCTTTTTGAATACTTAAAATAGTCCTTCTGCGAGAGGTATATACAATGCATGAGGGTAGCTGTGTGTAGGCATAGCCGATGTGCTTGCCCTGGAAGAAAAAGTTCTCTAAGTTATGTGTCAGTGAGCCTAAAATCTGCCTAGGCCTCACGCTTCAAGAAACACTGAAATGAGGCCTTCCTTTGTATTCTGGACAACCATAAATGAAAAATGTTATTCTATTGTCTTTAAGACTAGTAATATGCCAACCAATCACATAAACTGTAGGGGTGCATGATCGGGACCCCTCAACCAATGACTTTGTGAGATTCATCACGTGATCATACAAGAAACATATAAAAATCAGTGCTTGATGTAATAAAGTATTCCTTGCTTGCAACGTAACTGAGGCCTGTGTCAGTATGCGTGTTAGCTTGGGATCATGCCCATAGCAGCCATAACTGTGTAGGTGCCTGCGCCTGACCTTACCTGGCTGTGTGTCTTGATGGTGCAGGGCAGAAGAAGCCATGCCAATGCTACCACTCCAGTTGGACATGTCCCAGGGTCACAGTGATCTTGGTACTAGTAATGAACTGTTCTCCCAGGCACTGGCTGGGTATTGGAAGATGCATTGACTTGATATAGGTTTGGGCAGGGAAAAGGGGGCAGAGGAGACAGATAAATGTGTCTGGATCTTTCTTCAGATCCAGTGAGGTTTTCCTTCCTTGCTTATTAGGTGTATACTTAAATAACTCTGTGTTTCTGCTTCAATAATTAGCAGTAATGCTCAGATCAGGTCTAACACTCTTCACAGTGGTGCTCCCATGGGTAATGCTGCAAGAGGCAGTCAATCCTGTTTAACATCTTCGTAAATAATATGGAGCCTTCACAGACAGCTCAGGATGATGTTCAGTGTTTGGTCCCTTGGCCAATTCATGATCAGTTTGCTAGCCTTGTGGTTGCCATACATTTTTCTACGCCCTTGTTGGCAGAAAAGGTAGGAATTTAAGAGAGGAAAAATGGTCATGCTTAATTCAAAGCAGGAAAACAGAGCAAACATTATAAACAGCAATAAAACTACCACCATCAGCTTAGCAGCTGCATGTATTTGATCTAGAGTACCTTATAGTGTATAACAAGGATTTATTTCAAATCCATTATTGAAGACAGAGCAGACAGCATTCTAGGTAGACCTTGCATTTGAAAATGTGTTGGCAACACACAAGCAACAAATTTTCTGTTAAAGTACAATGTGCGTAATGTGCACACATGGAGGTCACAGTTTTATTTTTTCTTGTGCATTTGTATCCAGAAAAACTTCAATAAATCTTTCATAGTAAATTTAATGCAATTCTATATCAAATGTTTTGCTAAACTCAGTACAGGTATTCTTTCTCCTCTGCATTGCATGTCTATTGAGAAAACCAATGAGATTAATTTATTTTGCTTTCTTTTTAAAACTAAAGTTATTTTTAAGTTGATTTTTACCTGGCCAAGTTACATCTTCTTTATTGAGCCTGTGGATGTTGCAATCTTAAATACATGGCCAATGTAATTTGTATTCAGATTTTCATTAGTCATAGGTTTCTTCCTGTTCGTACTTTCACTTGTTATTTCATTACTGATTTTAATTGAATTAACCAGATGGCAAATTCCAAGATGACAAAACTCAAAGTACACTCACACCACAGTATTTGTTGAGATACTAATTTCTGCAGTACAGCTTTTGCTAAAGGCAGGATTATTGTCTATTATTAAAATGTTTACTGAATAGAAATATAGTAATCCTTTGGAGATGCTCAAAGGCTGAGGTTTTTGCTGAATTTTATAAAGAAGACTCACTGTGCTGTTGAACCTGAACAAGGGATTTAATTGTTGAGGATGAAGATGTGTTGAGTGAACCTTTGTGAGGAGCATGTCTAGCCCCACACAGGCCGCTGGAGAGTCTTCCTTTTGGGAATTAACTCTGGGGTAGAAAAGCAGTGTTTAGACATTTCAAAATGAAATAAAATTCTCATTGTGGTTGACATTGAACTAAATGGGATTAGAATCCTACTCCAAGTACGGTGGAGCTGGGAAAAGAACTTTTCAATTTTTTTTTTCATTCTTCTCAATCCTTGTTGAAAGTAGTAGATTTTTGCAATACTCTGTAATCATCAAAAATCTCTGTATGCAAGTCCACTGTCTCATGGCCCCACGGCTGCTCTTCACTAGAGGTTGGCAACATGCTGGATACTCTGTGGTTTCCAAAGAGCTATTTGTGGTCATTCTTTTTGGAGAGAAGAATTGCACACAAATTTGTCACAGGAGCAGCAGGGAGAAACTGGGGAGGGAAGTGGCTGTCAGAAATGACCTTGGTATGGAAATGCCCTCTCATTTATTTGCTAATTTTGTCTTAGTCAAATAAATGCTGCTGGTGTTATAGTAGCCAAGTGCTGTTACAGATGAAGCTCCCAGACCTCCTTCAGGACCCACTTGGGCACCTACAGGGTGTGCTGAGGACTGTGACAAGGATCTAGGTCTTCTGGACATACACAGCTTCTGGATATAAAGATGTCCTAGTTTGGATGTTAGGGGCATTAATAGCGACAAGA
>VYZS01038575.1:0-13231 GCA_013400695.1 Neodrepanis coruscans
GTAAAATTAAGTCTGAGAATAAAGTAAAGGATGGAATGGTAATGTGGGGATAAAAAAAATATCCCATGAAGCTGACAATGTCTTGGATTATTAAAATATTATTTTGTACAAAATGTCATTACAATCTTGTTTAAATTTAATGCAATTTACCAGACCATAAAGAACTCCTTAGAATAAATGTCTGGTTTGGCAGCTACTGTGCTGCTGATTACAATAAATCCTGACATTTATGACAATTTTATAATTCTTGTGTTCTGTACCTAGCTGTGCTCTGAAGTACCTCTACTTTGCCGAAAGCTTCCTCCTGAGAAATGGCAATAAAGTTTCATGAACTAAAGGACAACAAAAGAGCTTGACAGAAAAACAGTACTACTACAGAATGCAAACCTGTTGCTAATTTGTTTATAACTGTTAAAAAGGAGGATTTATTTTATAATAAATACGTGTCAATTTATTGTCACCAAAAAAAAAAAGTCACCAACTTCAGAAGATATTCTTATATGAGTAAACATACCAATCTGAGTAAGGATTTGTCAGATCAATGCCTAGAAAAAAAAGTCTTAAATAAAATAGTGCTGTTATAAGAGTTGCTCCATTGATGTTTTACAAAGACTAAGATTCATAGGAAGAGTGGGAAAAATGTCAGACCTAGATATAAGATAAAGGACAGGTAAGAAGGAATTGGAGGACAGAAAGGAAATCCTACTACACAGCCTTTACCCTTTATATTGGGCAGTACTTGAAACAGTATTTAATCATGTCTTAAAATGTTTCATGAAAGTTTTATAACAAAAAAAATTTGCAGAATTCAGAGGATGATTATGGTTTTTGCCTTTAGAGAAAGAACAAGTTGAAGAATTTCCATAATTCATTGGGTAATAGTGGCTTAATGTTTTCAATGAAAACATTGAAAGATCTTTCAGTTGAAAATGTTATCAAATTGGCATAATTATAATCAATTTATCTTTTCTGTAAAATGACAGTTGTTATTGAAATAACATTTCAACTGAAAATTCTGGGCCAGCTGAATGAAAACTGTTTTGTGTGTTTGTTTGAGTTTACCAACTTGCACTTAGAACTTCAATCTTAAGTTCTTTCTTAATCATAAAAAAGTTCAATTAGACATACTGTCCATTGATCAGCCAGATAACAAGAGAGAGACAGTCTGAAAAAAATTCAGGTAAAGATGGTACAGAGTATTTTGTTTTGCAGGCAGCATGTCTATTTTTGCCAATATTTAGGATATAGAGCCAAATTTCCATTCATTGCCTGTAACACTCTAGCCCTGTCACCTCTTCCATTCAATGTAAGGGAGGAAAACCTAAACAATGATGACAAATCTACTTCTGCTCTGCTATCTGTGTTTAGTGCAGAGGGTTATTGAAGATTTACGCTTGGAACCCTTTTGCCCCTGAACTGCCATGCTAGTCAAGAAAGTTCTCAAAAAAGTGTATTTATATAGTCCTGCTCCGTTTCAGAGTGGTGGCTGTGAAAGATAATGTAATCAACTGTAGTGCTTCAGAAAAGCAGGTTTAAACTGTAATCACACAAGAACCCCTGAATTAAATGAGGTCAGCCTAGTCTGTATATAGATGGAAGGAAGACCTCTGTGGACCTCTAAACCATTTAAGGAGACATTATTAGTGAGTGATACAGCCAGTGATATCTTTTTCCCAGTATCAGTACTGCCTATATATCGTGCTAGATGGAACTCCATTGCTAGAGATACCAACTTTTAGATAGAATGTAAAAACAAAGTCCTGAACGAAACTAGTCATTAAAAATTTTATGGTATTTCTCATAATGTTCTCTTGGTTGAATTTGAAGCCCGTAATTACATTCTGCCTTCCTTAATTAACCTGAAGTCTGTGAAATGTATGTTTTTCCTTCTCATCCCAACAGCTTTGTAATGCAGTTTTTCTCCGTACTCAATGATCACAGACTACTGTCTCAAAAAAAAAANAGCTGGAGTGTAGGAGGAACTCATGGGGAAGAGATGTTTACACATGAATAGACTATATGCTAAAAAGGAGCAAACAACTTACAGTTTGCTTTGGTTTGTTTGTCTCAAAAAAAAAAGTAAATAACTATTATATAAAATTTTTAATAAAATATAAAATAGATAATAACTAGAAGGTATGGGCTTTATTAAATACAAAAATTTTTAAACCACATCAGAACTTTCTGTCTAAATGGTTTTATAGCTATCCAGTTACTTGGCAGAACCAATCTCATAACTTAGGCTTTGTTACGAGAAGGTATGTTTATTCTGTGCAGGGAGATGAGTTGCTGATACATTAAAAAAAAAAACCAAAAAACGCTCCCTGAGTTATGTGGAATGTGAGATTATATACCCCTCCCCAGAGGCAGGCCTCAGACATTTCATGGTTGGCTCCCGGGTTCGAGGTCCCTCCCCATTCTCCACCCCACCACAGGGACCCAGATACCCCTCCCATGAAGGCGTTGAGCCCTGCACACCTGCAGAACTGTGAAAAACGGGTTTTCCACCTGAGGGCCTTGGGATGTTGCTCCAGTTTCTATTTCTAAATCTTTGTGGTGTCTAGTTCTTGCTCTCCATGCCACCTTAAATGATGCCTATGCCTAACTTCTACAGAGACTCCATTCATGTTAGTTTTGTTCCTGCTTGCAGGGCCCCTCCCCGCTAAGGCATTTTTTAAGACCCCAAAATAATTCTTGCTTCCCTAACTCACAGCAAACAAGATATTATTTAGAAATGTAATATGAAAAATAGTCTAGAAAATTTGAAGCAGAGCTGTAATATTTAATATTTAAATATTTCAGTATAAAATAATGAAGAAGTAAAGGCAATGTAAAATGTCAGTCAAATTCAGAGAGAAACAAATACTTAAATCTCTGTGATCTCTATGCTACTAGTAAGGTATGGATGAAGAAAAAGACAACAACTTATAGTCCACAAGGATTTGAAGAAGGCGAGATTAACAATTCAGATTTTGCTCACCAATTCAAATTTAATACAAATTGGAATTTTTTGTTTCCAAAGGAATCCTTTTTATTCCCTCTGAATCCCATAGTACTAGTTCAAACTGGGAAAAAAAACAAAACAAAACACAAAACACAACAACAACAACAACAACAAACAGCTCAAAAAAACCCTGAAAGTGAAGACTTTCAGCTCCTTAGAAAGTTTAAGACCTTTAATACTACACTGTAATACTTAGCATCAAAAGTATTCTTGGTCAGTTTGTAGTATAATGTTAAAATCTGCTTATATTAATACCAAAGAAAAGGATGGAATTGTACGTCAGGCTTTGATCTTACCATTTGATCTTGTTCATTTTTAAAGCATGCACATCATCTTGCATTCAGTAGCAGTTCTGTGTTTTTGCCTACTAACTAGTTGTCAGTGTCTTGCTCAATTTCAATCACTAGATACAGACATCATAAGGAAAATGCATTCTCTAGTCAACGTTTTTACACCCATATATAGCTTTTATGGACAGTCATGGAAGAATCTTATTATAGACATTAGCCACTTTAAGGAACTTTAAGAAACTTTAGAGAACTCACACACAGGTTCCTAATCCAAGCAATCAACATTGCTTGGGTCACTCAATCAACTTTCTTCTGCTGCCCATGAATGCTTCAGTAATCCTCAACCAAAAGTCGAACAGAATGGGCCCAATTCACCTTTTTGGTCTGAAATTAAAACAACAGCTATGGACTTCTGTTATAGGATTTTTGGCAGGTCCCTTACAAGTATTGCAAGGTGGATGAATCTTGGGAAACCAAGAAGAATGAAAAAAGATCAAATTAACAAAGAAACAAAAGGCAATCAAGAAAGCTTTCACTGAAAGAATATCGCAGAAATAGCACTGAAGTATTCCGAGGACTGCCCCTGTGCAAAAGAAAATGCACTGTATAACTTCTGGCTCTCAGATGTGCTTAGTGAAGAATTTTCACATTAGCATTGGTGCTTGTCAAGTTTCTTTTTTGAACTGCTACCCATAGTTTCAGTGTTACCAGCTGATAAATTGTCTGTATTAGTGGTTGAAACATACTTTACTTTCTGTCACTATTGTGGAATACCACTACCATTTTGCTGGGAGAATTTTTGGAAAATAATGGATATTTGCATAACCCAGCATTTTGGTAAAAAAGAGTATCCACTGCAGCCTATTCTTCTCGTGAGAAAAGCATTTCACACTGTCTGGCTTTCTCATGGGAGAATTAGGTGATAACATGTTTTGGGTCAGTTTGACCTGATTTTCTCAAGGGAAAGGTATGCAAGAGAAGATAACTGACCTTGGCATAAGCAAGAAAAACTTAAACAAAGAAGAGGGCAAGCCTGCAAGACCCACAAGTTATGGGGCCAATGAAAATCTGCATCGTTGTAAAAAGATGCAACCAATTAAAATCTGTAGAAGTGTGCTCATAAGTTTATTAACCAATTATAATAGTGTAAGAGGTGTCTGCCAATAGTGATAGAATTAGGACCATGAGAACAAGTTGGAAATAGTATAAAAATGTGTCTGATGCTCAAAATAAATGACTTCACTTAGATCAGATTGGTCGTTTCGCGTTGTCCTGAAAAAATATCCTCCGCACCATTTGTCTTTTTAGTGCAACATGGCACTGAAAATATCACATACCATAATGGATATGAGTGAGCGACCTGCTTGTCTCAGTTGTACAGCTGAAATATCATCTGCTGTATTTATTTTTAACTATGCAACAACCTCTCTGCTGCCTTAACAGTGCATAATAATCAGACTCCATTAATAAAAACGCTTCTCAGAATTTGTCCTAACAGTTTGTATTTTGAAAAGTTCATGGAGTTCTTGTGACATTCATTTCTATTTCTTGCTAGCCACATAGCACTTGGCTGTGTTTAGAAATCATCGAGAAAATAAAAATACAAGAGGTTCCTGTTATGGAGAAGTGTTTTACAACTGCAGTATGCTTGAATATTTATATTATCCTTCCATAAGAAGGGGCTTGAGGACAGAAAGCGATGGGATTTTTCTGCAAATCTACATAAGAAAATACTATTTTTCTAGGGAGAAGAAGAGGCATTTGTATTTAAAATCAAGAGAATTGAACGATTTGGGGTTAAATTAATATATCTATTGATTATTTTAAAGAAATATACCTAAAAAAGAACTGAAGTACCACAAATGCATATCATCTGGAGTATTAGTAACTGAGTTGGAGTAGTTAGTATCTGATCTTGTAATACTAGTTAAAAGATAGGTCTAATATACATGAAGTTTTAATTTCAGTGGTGTACCTGGGGGCACAAACAACCCTCAGTAAGAATTACAATCACTTCTTAATCCTAGTTCTCTAAAAATTGCAGCTGAAAATATTTTTAAATAAACATCCAGTATTAAGACCTGGGCTATGCAAAATTAATATGCTATCAAAGCCAGACTGTCTTTGTTTTCAGAGAACACATAAAAGTCTGCTAGTGACAACTTTTAGTTTTAAAAATCCCCATGTTACTTTTATAAGAGGAAGAATGTTAATTTTCAATTGTCTGTCCAAATCCAGTGTGGGTACTTATATTCCTTCTACTTAAGAAATCACAATTGTCTTTTTAATTGACTACAGTATAATTTTCTTCTTTCCCTAAAAATCAAGACAAGATACACTGCTAGCATCCAGCATGTTCTTATGCATGTGATTGCATTTCACTTGCAGTCAGTTCATACTTTAAACTCAAATAATCACATAACCTATATTTTAGAATGCAAACTTCAGTGCATATACATGAAGATACATTGTCTCCTCCATACATTTACTCGGCTAACTGCTGAGGTAAATATTAAACAGCATCCACAAAACAATATTGAATTTTGTAAGCTAAATTATATCAGCAGGAATCTTTATATTGATTTCTGCTGACTGTGGATTAGGGCCTTTTGGAATAAAAAGATAAAACAGGATGACAAGAAACAAAGATAAAATTTTGACTCCACAGGAACTAGCCACATTTTTTGAATTATTTCAATGCAGCCTGCTTTTTAGCCAAAGAGTTTTTGTTTTTCTTTTGTTATTTTAGGACAGAAGGAAAAAAATATCTTATAATTAATTATGGTTTCTGCCATTAACAAGTACTGCCAAACTAGTTTCATTTTGGCATTAACAAAGTCCATGAAATCAAAGCAGGTACTGTATAAATATAGGGTTTAAATCATGAAATAGTAAGTGACTATAATTTAAACTCTATTTTCTGGACAGCAGGAGAAAAATGTATTTACATTCTACTTCTCACAGGATTAACATTTAAGGTGGTATTGAAAATAATTACAATTCACCCCCACTAGAAAAAAAAATTAAAATTCCTAAAAAGGTTTATTGATAGTATAAAAGCTAATAAAAGTGCAATTCATGAACAGATTATGCAACACATCGTAGCACAGTAATAAAAGGGAGGGGAAAAAAAGGAAAAAAAGAAAACAATCAAGCCCACACCTTTCTTAATAATCTCAAATGAGAAAAAAATAGATTAATGTGTAAAATTCCCTCCAAAGAACTTTATTGGTGCTTTCATGAGAAATGTTTAATACAACCAAAAGCTTTAATGAGAGTCTCATCTGACATTTGATCCCAGTGGAAAGAATGGTAACAAATGCAGAAGAGACTAAAGTCTTAATTCATAGTTGATATAGTATTATAAGTCACAACAAAAAGTATTGTGGAAACTATATGGATGAATGAAATTATAACATCAGACTCTATTTCTAAGTATCCCAGGGATGTTGAGAACAGATATTTTGTGCAATAGCTCTTTTGTCTACTTGCATACACAGTGTAGCAGGAACATATTGAAGATACATAGCGCTTTTTTTTTCTATACATTCAAATGTTCATTAAAAATAGCATTGTTTAGCAATGTGGGACAGACCTGAAAGAAAACAGACGAGAAGAGCTCAGGGGAATTTTTGTTAAAAAGTACAAAATTCTATTGGACAGATGCCCTTACAGCCAACCTGTTAGCCCATTCCTTGGTGTGAGGCATGTCAGGGTCAAGCCAGGATCAAACACAGGCTGGAAGATGGACTAGAATATACAGAGCTCCATCTATTCCTTATCAGCCAGAGGAATTACTGCAGGAAAGAGCCAAAGCATCACAGCCCTTGTGCAGCTTTTTATCGAGCTTGGAGTTGGTACTGTAGCTGTACTGAGGACTGGGGAAGAGTTTGCCAGCTGCAGCTGGCGTTTTAAAATAAAGAAAAATGTTAAAAAGTGGATGTAAAATTCTGTCTTTCTCTTTTTGTCTCCTTCTTTTGTGATATTTTATACATAATTTATATAATACATATGATAAAGGAACTTTTTTTTCTGTTAATCCCTTACTCATGTATATATTTTCTGTCAAAAAATTACTTAAAAATTAAGATTCTCTCTAACATCACTGCATAGTTTATTACCTTGGCAAGGTAGGATTACATCAGTCACATAAAAATTGCTAATTTCACAGTGAACAAGAAAAATTATCTAAATTTTCTCTGAGAAATAGTATGTTTAAAATGGTAACTCTTTTACATTTAAATGTTGCATCCCTCCATGTAGTTAAAATGTACACTTATTTATGCAGAGATGTTCTTATTATGCTGATTATATATTTACTGTTTTATTCTTCTTAGCAGCACACTATGGAGTCTATAAAGCTGTGAAAATACGACCTAGGGCGGTTGTTGCAATTTATTTTTCTTTGTTTTAGTTTGGGGTTTTTTTGTGCTCACAGATTGTCAAGACATTATTAATAAAACTTCATTTGTAGTATTTAAATAGTCAGAATTTGACTTGCAGATCTAAGGACAAATTTGCAACGTTCACTGTCACAATAGGTTTCTGTTTTTTTAAAAAAAACCATGTCAACAGAATACACTTAAGATAGAGTTAAAGAGAGACAACACACAGAGAATCCTATTATACATATTTTGCAGATTGCTTATTGGAGTATAAGTATGCTTTAATAACATGCACAAAGTCAAGGAGCCCACATAAGAATAGTCAAAATAATTGGGCATGAATTTATTGAGAGGATACATTAATTAAGACATAGATCCTTGTCTTAGAAGCTGCCACATGGGAATTACTTTTAGACCAGCTAGGACACAGGGATTACAGATGGGTTATGCGAGTAGGTGACATTGGAACTTAAGAAAAGCACAGGAAAATGGCACATTATTCTATATGAAAATAAATCTAGTTTCTTAAAATATTCAATGCAGTTAGGATTCTGGATTAAAAAGATGTCAGTGCACATAGACCCTTACATTTACTTTGGATGCTTTCCTATGGCTGTCAAAAGATAAGGCTCTTATTTCAGTTTTACTACTGGTCATGTAAGACTGCAGAAACTCTGGAACAAGAGCACTGGAGATGTAGCTGTCCTTCTGGGGACCAATATTTTTGACAGTTAATATTCCTCTCTTTAACATTTGTGAAGGGTACTGTTAATCTCAATCTAATTACTTAATAGTTTAATGTGTTTTTGATGTTTGACTCCCATGAGACAAAGAAGTGTCTAGTTTCCAATTTAAAGACAATAATACAAACTTTCCTATCCAGTCTGGAATACTGCAGGTTTCTCAAGCACAGATGTGCTATTTTGTAATCCTCATGTGACTTTAATGATTAAATGTCCATTTAAAACCTTTATTCTGCCAGGAATACCAGATCTGCCCACATGTAGCAGGAAATTTTCTGAGATTTCCACTAGATTTCTAAAGAAAACTACAGTGTCTGTGGTCTCTTAGGCCCTAAACAGATGAAGAAGATATTTGTATTTGTACTTTTGTTTTCCTTTGGATATATGTTAGGAGTTACGTGATAGTTCAGATCTTAGCTGGGACTCTGACATGATAGATTGTCTTTCGGATGTTTTTCAATACTTCCCAGAATAATCTTCTCCATAACTTTACTGGGCACTGAACTGTGACTATCAAGGTGTGTATTTTCTGAGTTAGTTTTTCTGTTCGAGATGTGGGAGAACAGACCTGCATTGGGAGCTCAGTTTTCCTTCTCTGTGGAGAAGGTGAACATCCTGTGTTTAGCTGTGTTTTTTTCTTGATATGCTCCAAATCCTCCTATTTTCCAGAAAGTGCACAGGTGATTGTGCTGAGCTTTTCCTGCAGAAGGAACAATTCTTCATGCATTAATTCAATAACTGTTGGCTCAAACATGCTGATTTTTTAGCTGGCAACACTCAAACAGAACACAGGATGCTTCACTAGTCCTGTAGAAGAGCTTTTTTTTTATAAAGTTTTGTCTCATACTTCTGGGTAAGGTTTATGATCTGAAGATACCAAAAGACAGATTGTGCAACTACAAGAAATTTACCTTACATAGGACATATACATGTAGCTAATAAAATAATAAAAAAGGAATAAAAGGGGTGGGATGAGGTGGGGGTTTTCTGTTTGTTTGGTTTGTTTTGGGTTTGGTTGGGGTTATTTTTAGTGTTATTTTTACCTTTCTGACCACATACGAGGGTTATATATTAATTGTTTACAAAATCTGCAGAAATTTACACAATTCACATTGAATGAAATTACACCATTTAATGCATGTTACAGCACTTCACTATTCTCAGGAAGAAGGCTAAGATGATGAATACATATAAAACTTCTAAGAAAACAAAGTCATTATTAAAGAGATTGTTAGTAATCGTAATAGTCAAAATAATGATTAATTGGCTTGTTTTTTTTATCTTTATATATGTTTGTTTACAGTGATCCCAATGAAAATATGTTTTGTGCTTTTCATATTAAAATTATAAGAAGTGTACTTGAATAGCTGTTACAAATAGCACAGCATGACAAGTGAGTCATAACCATTTTCTGAAATATGCCAAGGTAACGAAGTATTGAAACAATAGTAGAGATCCACCTGAAAGAAACTCACTGCAAAGTGCTCTGTTACCAGTTTGCCATGTACAGAAATGTGTAAACAAAAGACAAATTTAATCACATAGTCATTAATTTTAGTATGATATGGTTTAGCAAGGACATCATGACTTAGTGCAGGGATGAATAAACTTTGAGAAATAACAGGAACTGAGAGAAAGTTTATAAAATAATAGGGCCACAAGTTAAAGTGGTTTGCTACTCTCTGTAAGATTTAATAAAAGCAATTAAGGATTGTAAAAAGATTCTATTCTATGGATAGAATGAGTGTTGACATTTTTGAAATCCAAGAAGCTCAATGGGGTGATTAGTTTTGGAGGTCCAGACAGTTCACAGAATCATAGAATTCATAGAATCATAGACTGGAGTGGGTTGGAGGAGACGATATAGATAATCTATTTTCAACCCCTGCAGATTTTAAAGACCATCTACTGTCAACACTTTCCTCCAGACCAGGTTGCTCAGAGTCCTATCCAATCAAACCTTGAACACTTTCAGGGATGTGGCATTCACAGTTTTACTGGGAAACCTTTTCCAGTGTCTCACCAGCCTCACAATAAAGAGTTTTTTCCTTATTTCTTATCTGGATCTATCTTATTTCAGTTTGGAGCCATGGCCCCTTGTATATCACTGAAAGCCCTGGTCCCTCTCCAGCTCTCTTGTAGGCCTCATTAGGTACAGGAAGGCTGCTATAAAGGCTCTCTGGAGCCTACTCTTCTCCAAGAGAAATAGTCCAAACTCTCTCAGCCTGTCTTCATAGGGGAAGTGCTCCAGCCCTGTGATCATCTTCATGCCTCTCCTCTGGACTCACTTCTTCAGATCCATGTCCCTTTTAAAGTTTGGGGCCTCAGACCTACATGCAGTACAGCAGGTGGAGTCACACATGAGTGGAGTAGAGGGGAAGAATCACACTTCTCTATCTGCTGGCCACACCAGCAGGCCAGAATACAGTTGGCTTTCTGGGCTGCAAGTGGGTGTTGCTGGCTCACATTGAGTTTCTCATCCACCAACACCTCCAAGTCTTTTTCCTCAGGGCTGCTCTCAATCAGGTTTCTGCCCAGCTGTTATGGGTTGACAACAAAGTTTATGGGATCTAAACCATTTCTTTTCCCTTCCTCCCCCCACTGTCTCTCCCCTCTGTTTTTAGGGACGGGGAAAGGGCTCTTTTTAGGGCTTTTTTAGAGGTTTTTTGAAGGTTTTTGGGAGGCGGGAGGGGATCGGGGCTGTGTTAAACTGTTTTTCCTGTGTGTCTGAGCTGGGTTGCCATGGCAACGGCAATGGGGAGGGGCGGGGATGGGGCAAGTCCCTGGCACAGCTGTGTCCCCCGCCCCCACCAACGGCGCTGCGGGGATGCCTGCAGCTGGTGTGGGTGTGGCCCCTCCCAGGCTGGTGGGGGCGGCCACCGCAGCCCTGCACAGTTTGCCCACGTGGGTGTGGTGCCTCCCCCAGCCGTTTTGCAGGTGCGGCTCCGTGGCCACGAGCGCTGGGGGCTGCTGACGCTGCCGGGCGCCACCGTCCCCTGGCCTGGGCACGGCTCGATGCTCCACGCATGAGCAGTGTGTCTCCCCTGCGCATGTGTTGTAGGTTAAAGCTAAAACTGGTCTTTTTCCCCCCACCCCGCCCCGGCTGGCCCAGCACCGCGTGAGCGGCAGCGGGTGTTGGAGCCCCCAGGCAGCAGGTCTCGCCAGGTCCTGGGGCCAAGGGGGTGGCGGATCCCTGCCTCCGCCTCCCCTCCACCCCCACCAGGCGCCCACCCGCAGGGGTGGGCCGGGGCGGGCGGCGCAGGAGCTGCCGCGCCGGCGGCCCAGCTCAGCACTGCGCATGTGCGGTGGTGTCTTCTGCACGCATGAAATGGACGGGGCTGTTGGTGGACCTCGTGCAGCCGGGGTGCCACTGCGGCGGGCGGCCAGGGTTGGTGCAGCTCGGGGTGGCCCGGGGGTGGTGTCGGGACCCCCGGGGATGCCAAGTGGAGCCATGGGGCACCTGCACTTCTGGTCTGGGCTCTGAGCTCCGTGCATGCACGCAGAGCCTCTCACTAGGGGCGATTCCCGGGCGCTGACCATCCAATCCAAGAGGGCAACAGTCTCCTGGGGGCCGTCTGCGCATGCGCAAAGGTTGGTCCCCTATAAAAAGGTGAGCGGTGCAGCCATCTTCCTCTTTCTCCGGCGGAGCTGATCGGGGTAACATCTCTACTTGTCTCCGCACCGAGTTTTGCCCCCACACGCGGGCCGATTGGCGACTTCAGCGACAGCTGCATGGATTGAGGACCACATCTTTCCATCAGCAGTGGTATTCCTTCCCGGGGAAAAGGAGGGTGAGAGGTCGCGGTCTTTTAATTGTCCTGGTGCCTTTTCAGGAGCCCCGGCAGAAACCTAGCGCTACCCTAGAGTTCTCCTATCCAGCCACGGGATCCGGAACAGCCTAATTTGTCTGTCTTTGCACTTTATTATTGGTTTTCTGTGTGTGTAAAATAAACTTTGTTATTTGTTCCCTATACTTGGGATTGAGATTGCCTGACACATGTATATCACCCTGCACTTGGTCATGTTGAACTCCATGAGGTTTCACAGATCCACTTCTCAAGCCTGTCCAGGTCCTTTGAGATGGAATCCTTTCCGTCCAGTGTCTTGACCCCATCACACCACACAACAGCTTGCTGTTGCTCTGAAGATTGTAATAAACAATGACAAATGGGCATGTATTACTTCAAATAACCTTTAACATACAACTCATTGCAGCAACCAGTAGCTCAATTTCTGCTCAATTACAAGCTTACTAACTGAGCCTACTGTAAAATTGAAAAAAGTACCACAAGCTGATTGAGATCAAGTGGCATTGATGAGTTATGCCCAAATTGGTATTGACCTCCTCATCTCATAGCAAGTATGAGAAGGACACAACTAACTGAGGCAATAGAGGAAAGCTGTAAACCAGTTTTGAAAGTAATGACATTTTAGGCTCCAGTGTTGTAGCTTATCTGAGTCAAGATGAATCCGAGGCAGATTGTAACTATTTTACAGTCAATATTCCCAGAATACTGAATAAATGTGTATTATGGGTTAATTTAAAGCCGTTTTTTTCCCCCCTGGGTGGGGGGGGGGTGGGGACAGGCGGGGATGGGGACGGTCGCCGGGGCGGCTGCCCCCCACCCCCAGTGCAGGTGTGGCCCCTCCCGGGGGCAGCTGCCCCAGCCCTGACCAGCTTGCCCGCGGGGGGTTTGTGTGTGTGTGGTGCCCCCCCTTTCCCCCAGCCATTTTGTAGGTGCAGCTCCGTGGCCGCAGGTGCTGGGAGTGGCTGGCGGTGCTGGGTGCTGCTGGCTCCAGCCCGGCCCG
>VYZS01038580.1:10884-21546 GCA_013400695.1 Neodrepanis coruscans
AAGGGATATGTTCACATGTGTTTTAGTACTAACAGACATTACACCCAATTTTTAATTACCACATTTAGAACTGTCAATGGCAAGTAAAAGGAATCATGCCTCCTCTCCCCCATTGGACATCAACTGGTTTCAAACAGATCAATAGACAAGTACCTCATATCGTGATAAAGAGTTACAATGAATCAACTGGTAAATGAATGCAGATAGAAGCAGCGCCACTAACTGGTGAACTAAACTCAGACTGAAGCCTGAGTAGGTTTTATAACAGTGTAAATAAAATACATCATAATTGCTACCACTAACTCTAAATCAATATAAATAGGGAGCTGTTCTATATAGCACAACAAATATCCTGCTTCCTTCATCATTCAATGGAAGATCTTGCCAGAAAGGAAACCGAGAACCCTTTCTCAGAAAGTATTCCCACATCCACAAAGTTCAGACACATTCACTCATAAGGCATTGATACCTTAACCAGCAAGCTAAAATGCAGACCAATGTCTGCATCCATGCCATATTACCTCATATTTTCTTTTATTGCCAAGCCACCATGCACTATTGCCACTTCAATATTACTTACTTACATGACTCTTGTTTTCATTGCTTTAATACATCTGTATTGTTAATCACTAGAAATTATTTTTCCCACCACCACACTGTCACATAGTCAAGGATTTCCCAACTTTCCTAATGCTGCTTCTTTGCTGTCCACCTCACTTCCCTAAAAGTGAACTACAGCACTGTAAAACCACTTCATTAACTGAAAACACAATCCCTCTTACAATTGCTTACAACACTGCCTTACCCACTATCTCTGGGTTACAGCTTTATAAAGCAAGCATGACTTCAGTATTGTGTGTATCCTAACTGGGAGAACTGGCTGGCTGGCCTGGAGAACCAGACATAAGGACATAAGCGTGTTTTGTCTCAAGCATTCTGACCACGGTGACAAAAAAGCTGTTATTGGAAAAGAGGTCCTGCAGAGGTGTGGCAGTGATGTCCTAGGTACTTTTTCTGCTTTGAGACTCGTGCTCAGTGCACCTGCATCAAGAGAAAGGTCAAGCCCCAGTTACCTCACTAAAAGGAGCTCTGGGGCCACCACAGATCCCAAGTCCCCCCAGTCCTGGAAGGCTCTAAAAGGCTGACCACACATGCATGAAAAACCTATTTTACATAAAAGGCTTGTGTCAGGCAAGCCATAAAAGGAAGTGAAACCATCCTCCTTTGCTTGTTCACTCTCTCTTCTGTCAGACCCAAACCATCCATGACATCAAGAAGAACATAGGAACTAAGGACTTGTAATCTTTTTCTGTCTTTTCCATCTTTATTTCTTTCCTCTCTTGTTTTATCCTGGAAAGCATGGCAATAATATTCTACCTCTTACTCTGTACTTGAAGTTTGTTGCGGGGTTTGGGAGTTTGTTAAAGTTAGATATAAAAGTTGAGATCTTGTTAGCAACACTTCTATGACTAACTAGTTGCTGGAGTTAAGGAGATTATACAATAAAGCACAAGAGTTCCCTGACACATGGACTAGTGTCTGTGTTCAGTCCAACCAGAATTTACAATGAACACAAACCCTCAGAGCCCATCTGCTGGAAATATAGCAGCAGGTCCAAGTAGCAAACTGGATCCAGATTTAATTTTCCCAGTGCTATTTGTCTATCCAGAAGACTTTAGTCTTTAGATAGTACTTTTAAAAGACAAGGAGTGTTTTTCATGTCCTTCCCTTCCATAAAGCACACTCACATTGATAAAAATAAAGCAATCTCTCTCATTTGAATGCAACTGGAAACATACCACTCAAAACATCTATCATTAATACAGCTCCACAGCTTTAATTCTAATACTATCAAAGACATTCATTTTTCTCATTGAGTGTAGTTTTTTAAAAAGTAGTAAAACAAATTCTACAAAACTTGACTGGATTCCCTGTACTAACAGGTTTGTCCAACTAATTCTAAATCCACACCCGACCTGGAAGAACACAAGTCAGTAATGTCCAGCAGTTCTTGCCAGAAAAGGAGGCTCTGACACAGGGTGACTACACTGTGGTTTTATACCAAAGAGCTGAGGTCCACCTTCTTGGGAAGCACATTTCCCAAAGTGTTACTTTTACCTATTTATTGCAATGCAACTTCAACTGTTAAAGAAATGGGCCAGAAGAGAGATGCTCAGAACCAAGTCAATGATCAGAACTGAAGAGTGTAAGAAGCACAAAGGTGAAATCCTCTCTGCTAAAGGAGATAAAGGGAATATCTACATGAAGAATCTTCAATCTAAATTTTAGAAAGACACACTTAAGGACACAAGGTCCAAGACGATCCAAGAGCTGTATCTCATCTCTGGAGAGCAATGGGAGACAGCCTGGGAACAGCTTCAGCTGGCAGCCTGCTAGCTGAAACAAATAAAATAACTACTTTAGAGTTAACCCTGAATCACAGGTAGCTTGTAGACAAAATACATTTAATGCTCTGAATCTATCCCAACATGTAGTTAATGAGAAGAGTTTTGCAAAGCAAAGTGGCATGCATGCTCCCAACACTCAAGTCCTGAGTAAGGATTGATTCTGAAAAAGTCCATGTTTATAGGATCTGGCACTCCAGGGAAGGTTCTCACAGTGAGTGCTGCACTGAACAGCACAGTGGGAAAATAGTTTTAAGGTGATTAAATTACAACATCAATATTTAAAACAGAGCATACCTCTGCTTCCTCTGGAAATTGTATCCCTCAATTAGCAATATATGAGGGATACACCAACTAAATGGGAACTATCCTATGACAGCAAAGATACAAAGCTACAAATGCAGATTTACAAGATTCCTGAAAATTAGGATAAATAATTTAATCAGTTCTCTGCTACAGCTTCCTTTCTTTAAGGTACTGATGAGGTGAAAAATCCATTCCTCAGAGGCATTAAACACCTCTGGTATCAAAAAGGGCTGAGGACAACATGGATTACAATTAACTTCAGACATTACTGTCTCTGTAGAAGTTGCTTTACTTACACCAATATTGAAATGGTTGCACTGTTCTGGTATAGGATTACAAGTCCAAATCTTTTCACAGTTGGGTGAGGTTTTTTTTCCTCTTGAAAATATTACCCCAACAAACAGTATCTTTGTAATGGAACTTCCGAGCATCAGAATGACTTTTGCCATTTCTCAAAGCTGCATGGTAGGAAAAGGTCACAGGCTGGTTCCAGTTCCCTTGTATTTAACAAAATAATGTGACTCAGAACAGAAAAGCTTAACTTAAAGGTCACAACAAAATCTATTTTTCTTCTCTGTATTATTATACGAAATATATTCCACGCTACAGCAGAGTGAGTGGGTTTCAAAATGTACCTAAGGTAAGACATTGTACACGCCATTTTCTGGAAACTATGTCCTTTTCCTTTTCTGGAGCAAGGGTAGGGAAGACAACTTCAGAAGTCAAAAAAAAAAAAAAACCTTTGATGGAAAATAATATTTAAGGATATTAACCAAAATTAACACCTGTGAAGTCAGCCATCATGACTTTAAAAGCTTTAGGGAAGCAACTAACATATATTCCTGCTTGGACTATTTTTAATAAAAAGCAATCAATAGTTATAAAAGGGGTTATTGCATCACCTGTTCCCAGACCTAAACAAAATTTCCAGATGCAAGTAGAGGGGCTATACCAGACAAAAACAAACAATTTTTTGCTTTTTGCTTATCTTTTCAATTAAAAGAGCACTGTAGTGTGAGGTTCAACCTATTCTTTTTGTGGGGTTTTTTGTTCCTTTCTGATCAATTGAACTACAAAGTCAAGACCAGAATTACTAAAAATGGGGTATTTTAAACTTTTTTACCCAGTGAGGATTAGTACAGACCTTTATTGTCTTAAGGAACCTCAGAGACCAACGATACTAGTTCTGGTTACCAAAGACGGAAATGGAATACATATTCCAACCTTTTTTTCCTAGTGCTTCTGAAAAGGTTGCCATTCACAGAATGTTGTAACAATTCAGTTTAGTAAATAAGAGGTACACCTAGATTTTACATAAGGAAAAGTAAGAAGAACCTCTGAGTCTTTGAATCCTTCCAGATTACACACATTCTGTCAAATTCACCTTTTGTTTCTGTTTACTTCCTCAAGTTTCAGATACATTCTGAAACACTAAAAGTCGAAGAAAATTATATATCAGACATATGAAGGATCTTTTGTCATCTTCATTTGTGAAGTGCCTTCTTACTCCTCTCATTCTTTAAAATAAATCTGTTTGACAGGGACTGTGGTTCAGAAATTTTATTGGAGTGTGGGCAGGGGAAGTCTCAGACCACAACCACCATAATACCAGGTACTTTATGAAAAAGGAGAACATATTACACAAGTATATGCACATATGTATCACTAGAAGGATCTGAATCAAACCAGAGTGATAAAAAGAACAAAAGAGGCACATTAGGAAGATTCTGATAAAGCAGTGGAAATGTCTATAGGGTGATTTCACGTCTGGTAAAGATAAACTACCTTTTATTAGAAAGTAATGTCCTTTAAAAGCAGTGACCTAATCTACAAAATATTTCACAGCAATTTTAATCAGCACAATAACTGAAAGTTTATACAGCAAAAAATCCTGTTAGTCAAGGATATAATTTAACTGAAGAAGAATCAAAGTGTGTGTCTGAGCAATCACCTCTCTTATCCAAATTAAAAAAAAAACAACAAACAAACAAGGTCTTTCTATGGGCAAGTAACATTGTGAACTCACATCAAAGAGTAAGAGCACTGATGTATAGCACTACTACAAGTAGAAACATACAAAATAAAAGCTACATCACCAGTTATCTAGCTTAACTCTAGATTAGATTCTGATTTCTTTACATATTATGGATAAAAAAATTAAAAATCAAGCCCATATTCCTGTTACCTTGGAATAAATGTAAGTGGCATAAAAGAAATCAACCTTAGCTCCCTACAAAACATTTTAGATTGCCCAGGTTTTTGTTTCAAGAAAACTATTACTGATGAAAACAGAGAAAGCACCTGGTATTCCTGTTTTAAAGGTGAGAAGTAAATAATATTAAAGTTTTCTTCCTTGAATCTTTCACAAGATTCACTTCATGGGCATCAACAGTTCTTGTTCAAAAACAAATCTTGTACTATTAACATAACTTGAAATATGTGTGCCTATAAATTTGGACATATTTGTCCTTTCTAGCTAAATGAGTGGCCAACCTATTCAATCGTACAAAATATTTTTGCTTGCTTGAAGACTTTAACAACTCAACAACAATTATTATATGTTATGAGGTGAAACGAAGTTTCTGAAGTTAAAACATTTTCCCTTTGTCCATTTTTTTTCCCTCTTTTGGGGGGACTGNAGGGTGTTTTAAACCTTGCCTTTTGTATGTTTATAAAAGCAAGATAGACAAACTCTGGACATTGAAGTGTAGCTCTGGTTTCACGCATCCTGTTGGGCGGAGACGGGGCCGGGGCAGGTGCCCCCGTCCCATTCCATGGGCAGAGGGGGTGCCCGCCACCTTCCCTCCGGCTGCCGTGGGCATAGTCCTGCTGGCTTGGCAGCGGTGGCAGGAGCACCTGCTGCCACTCCCGCCTGTTTGCCCCGTGGCTGCTGCGGGCACAGCCCCGCTGGCTTGGCGGCTGTGGTGCCGCAGGCACGGTGCCACCACAAGTGCCAGAGGCAGAAAACCACTGCAAAGCACCAGCAGGTTCTCAGCTTGGCTGTTCCCAGCGCTGTGCGCATGCACGCAAAATGCAACACCGAACAGAGTGTTGGCAGCCCTCGTGGTAGGGTAACCACCCCATTGCGAGTGGCTGCTGCTGTTACATGGGTCAAAAGCAGCCCTGTGCTGGTGCCCCCAGGGCACTCCATGGCGTCCACAGGCGGCTCCATGACCCCTCAGGCCCTGGACATGAGGCACTCTGATGGGAAGTGCCGCCATGTTGCCTCGTGGCAAGATTTCGCAGGGGGTGGTTCCTGGATGCCGTTTAGCCCATCCAGAGGCAACCTGTGCCTGGGAGGGACTCCGAGACTGTGCGGGATTAGACTCCCTATAAAGCAGTGATCCTGGAGGCCATCCTTCTCTTTCAGGGCTCGGTCGTCGGAGTTGCATCCCTACTTGTCTCAGCATCTTTCCGTGACGAGCAGTAGTGCAGCTTCAGCAGCAGTGGAGGCAGCGCAGGGGGCTGAGGACCACAACACTCACCAGCTGTGGTATTTCTGTCCCCTGGGGTACCCTCTGGTTTCCTTTAATTGTTCCGGTTTTTCAGGAAACCTCGGTGAGGACCCCATGCCATCCTAGCTTCCTCCCTCACACCAGCAGCCAGCCTCGGAAGAGCTCAGTTTGTCTGTCTTTGCACTTTATTGTTGGTTTTCTGTGTGTGTAAAATAAAACTTGTTGGTTTGTTCTTGATTTTCTATTTAGTTCTCTCATCACTATTAACACCACTGGCATCCAAACCAGGACATTATACTTGCATTCAACTAATTTTTTTTCCTATTTCCAGAGAGCTGATCCTTATTTACCTATGAATTTAAGGTTCCAGAAAACAGTTAGTTTTAAAACATGGAGATGGGAAATATGAGAACAGAACTACCCAGCTAAAAGCAGTGAGAGGTATTTTTCATGTAGGTATCTGCTCAGCTATAACACATACACAGTTTTCAACTCTTTAAGGAAGATGATTTAAAAAGCAAATATTTTTCTTCTTCCTCACACTTATACAGAATCAGCAAAAACTGATTGGCCTCTTTCTACACACACACTTGATACTCAGCTCTATTTAGCATCACGCCATCTGGGCCTAATTTTTTTCCTTCTGACATCAGCAAGCTTCATAATGCAAAGCAAATTTCCTTTAATGCTTAGACAAGATCAAGAAGAACAAGCAGGCCAGCACGTTTTCCCACATTTAGACAGCCAAATGAACTCCTACTTGTCTTCACTACATGCCACTGAAGGAAGAACCAAGATTTTCCTACAGAGGCTCAATGCATTAAAACAAAAGACAGACGCAATGTTTAGGCATTGTTGTACAGCCAACAGTTGGTAACTTTCAAATCCAGCAACTGACAGCAAATAAGCTTGTTCCAGCTTCTTTGATATTTACACAGAGCAGGCTATTCCCTTTACGATTTGTTTTGATTTTCTTATTAGTAAGAAAGCAAAGAAGGTTTAGCTCTTAGCCTGTACATCACTACACAGGACTTCTTCCATCCTCTCTCATAATCAGCACAGCTTATCAGCAGTTTTGTGAGCCTTTCATAAGAGAAAGGTACCAGCAATACACATTCATCAAGCCACAAGTTTCTGGCAGAACTCTGACAGCTTTCAAGGTAATAGCATCCTCAATTATTGCATGAATTTTTTTTCTCCACATATAGAACACACAAAAACAGGATTCAAGATCTTCCTCTAGCTTCACCGTAAGATTTTTTCAGTTGCTTATACCTTTGCACATACTTTAACTGCGTGGGTTGAAGTCCACAATTTTGTCCGAATGGGTAAAACATTTTTTTTTATTTTAATTGAACCAATGCAAGCAATGCTGAAGCTAAGGTGCTTTCCCCATGTCAAAAATTTGACATATCAAGATTCAAAATCTCAAGCACACACAATCTGCAGCCAAGACTTGCAATAACACAGCAACAGGTCACCAAGGCAAACACACAGCTTTTGTCTCCATCATTTGTGCACTTGGAAGATAAAGATTTGCCAGGCATTCTGTGTCAAAACTTTGATAGATGCCAACCACACCCATCTATTTCAACATAGAGATGATGGGGAATTTCTTTATAATTGCAGCTGTAAGCTGAAGCGAAGCAAAGAACTAGAACTGAGAACACTGAGAACTTTAATATCACAGTCAAAGGAACTGACTGAACCAGCACTTACAGAAACACCTACATGCATAGTCCTGCTGTGAAATAAATGTGTGAGCTAAGTCTTGGCTACCTGAAAAGCAATAACAAAACACACCCCACACTTCAACTGCACGTCTTAAAGGTCACAGCTTTGCACAAAGGGCAGGCACAGAACCCTGTAACAGTGATCATCTCCCGCCTATCTCTTCCCTTTACTCATTGAAAGGAATCTCTCTTCAACAATCCGAGTCATTAGACGACAAGAGAAAGACAATCACTTTCAAAGGTCAGTTCCAAGTCCTTCCATTCAAACTACTGAAGACAGAGCAGCAAACTGCATCACTCAGTCAGCAGAGATGTCAAAAAGAGACTACATACTGGATTAGAAATAAAGTTTCTAAAGGCACAGTGCCTATTTGATATGGGCTAGATACCAAAACTCACATATTTCTAAACACCATTCTTGTAGTTATGAAGTGCTTTACACTAGAAAATATTTTCCTATTAAATTTCTCACTATGTGGTACATATAAGACTTGAACACCAAGCAAAAACCTCCTCACGCATTAAATAATTCTCCTGAAGATTTCTTCCCAACACGAAGCAATTGTACTGTGATGGTTGCAAGACCTTCTAGAGCTCTATTAAAAACACAGCAGCACTCTGCATTCTACATCACTATGACTTTTCTTTGAGTATTTTATCTTCTCTTAGTGGCATGTTATCTTTGCTAATACACACATGATTTGTAACGTTTCTGAAAAGAAATAGCTTTCCTTTCTGAAAACAAGGTCAACAGAAAGACATGCATTTTATTTCAACAGTAATTCATCTTATATACCTCTTTGATCTAATAGCCATTCTCTGCACCCTACTTTTCAGTAGAGATTTTTACCTGTTCAGTCAGGCCAGAAACAAATTCTCAAAGATTCACTCTTTGCCCTCAGTGTTTTACTCCTTGCTCTTGTTAAAATCTAGGGATTACTGACAAACAGTAAACACCTACAGAAAGGCAAAAATTACTATCAACACAAGTTTTTCTGCACTTTATTATCAAAGAAAAGTTGTAAATATTCAAAATATCATGAAACTTGTTGAGCATTACAAATGAAGTGTGTAAAGAGAAGGATGTATCTTAACTGACTTATTTCATGACAGAGAGGGGCTGTGAATATGGCCTGGAATTCTATTCATTGCAATGTCAAGGTTAAAAGGACAATGAGCTGCAAAATACATACACTAAGAAAACTGACAATGCATTTCAAATGGAGTTATTCTTTACTTGCTTGAAATGCTACTCAGGCAGGAATAACTGCTTTTAAGATTTATATCTGCAAATATCACTATTTGTACAAACCAAATTGAGAATGATAGAAGGATGGTTGCATCGGCATAATGTCATGCAAAATTATGTCAAAACAGTCACAACAGCTCTGAACACCTGGAGAACATTAAAATTGCTAGTGAAGTAGCTGTCTTCTTTGGCATACAAATGACAGGAAAAAAAGCAAAAAACTAGATTGCTTATTTCTTCACATTTTCAGATATACGTTGCTAAAAATAGGGTCCTTGTGGAATCCAAGATTAAAAAAACTTTAATGGTAAGCTTCAAAGGAGGAAAAAACCAATTTAAAACAAAGAGAAGAAACAAAGTTAAAAGCATCAACTAACTATAAATCACACGAATTCATTATTATAATAAAATCAACAAACAATAATATAGTATTTTTCATTCATAAGCTGCAAAATCTACAGGGAAGGTTTCCCAGCTGCTCACAATAGCATTCTCTCTTGAAACCAGATATGGAATACCTTGATTTGAGAGTTCTTAATGCTGGTTTCAAAAGTTCTGGTTCTTTGCTGTAAGGAACACCTTAGGATCTTGCAGTCAATGTGTCACCTCAGGATCGTAGACTGGGGATCACTATCAGCTAAATCACTTATGCACCATGCTAAAATGCAAGGGATTAAACTTAAGTGAAACAGAAACAAACCCAAATAAGGAAGAAACACCTGAGGATATACTACTGGTGGTGTATAAAGCCTTCCTGGTGACCACAGAAGGTGAAATCATACAGCAGAAAAGTAATAATCATTATTTCTATCATTATTTCTATTAGCTGTGATCCCACTTGAAAGGCTGTGTGCAGCTCTGGTAATATTCACACCATCAGGCTGCAAAGAGGAATATGAACAGTAAGATTGAGAAACTGAGTTTTGAGGAAAGATTAGGAGCTAAACACAGATTTTTGCTAACTAACAGGAAAGACGATGTACGAATATCCAAGATTACTTGATAGATGTAACTTCTAAGAAGGAGAAGCTCTATCTAATGTGACACACAAGAATTAGAAATTATCAAGATGAGGAAAGAGAAATTTTCGTAAGAATTTACTTATTGACGTCTTCCCTCAGTTAAATAATTATGTTGTGAAACCACTTCAGGCTATCACAGATAACTTTCAAAAGTGTGCTGCAGTGAGGGTTTTCACTTTGGCAGGGATACAGTGGCAAATATGGCAAATACTGCCATTTCTCCCAGGCTTCTGGCTAAATCTGCTTACATTTGAAACAACAAGCAACAGCTGATGGATCAAGGGCAATTGTGCCATGACCTATTCAGCTGCCTTCTTGCTTTTCTTTTCACATATACCCAGCTACCTCAGTTGCTGTTCTTGCCTACACAAGACACAGACACTAGTAGTAATATGTGGAACAACATGTATGTGTCCACCTGCAGAAAAATCAATACACATGTAGTAAGTCACTCAGTAGGAGTGACAAAGGCTTGTAAATTGTGAAGGAGCA
>VYZS01038581.1:1648-31796 GCA_013400695.1 Neodrepanis coruscans
AAGTTTTTAGTCCCAGTAACAAGTTATTAATGAGTATTGAAATTCCTGGTGAGGAGAGTAAAAGGTGTTATTGGAACTTGAGACTTCACTATAGAGAAAGGTGAGGGAGCCAAATGATCAAGTGAGATATTAAAAGTAGTGACTGTCATTGGGGTTCTGGAAACATCAGTATCTGAATTCTTGGGTATTTTTTAAATCCTGAACTTCCTAAGGTAGGGTTTTAAGTAGAAATGTTAAGGACAGTCATCAGGCTTTGTCTAATGACCTGCATCCTTCCAAACTTGAGGGGGTAAAGGAAGTTTCTCCTTCCCCCCGAGACAGAATTGACTCAAGTCAATTAAAAAATTTGTACTATGCAGTTGTTTCAAGGTACTTGACCTTCCTTACTCCCAGTTTGAGTTCACTACACTTGTTCTCCATGTCTGGGTGGAGTTTTTTTATTACTGAGTCTGGGTTGAATTGTATCCAATGGCATCGTGGAGAGCAGTACTGGAGGTTTTTTTGGAAGCTGAGCTCTGCAGCTCAGCACTGCACAGGAAAGGAGCTCTTGGCCCTGTCAGAGGCTGTTACATGCCGACAGAGTTGCTCCTGTGATGTTTGGTAATGTAGGTCATTCAGGCTGCCATCAGAAAATGGGGGTGTTTTTTTGATGTTTTGTTTACTGTTTGAAGACACAGGATATTTATTTAACATCCCTTCTGTGGATCTGAAGAAGGGCTGTGCCCAAACACCTCTTTCCCAGCTGCATCAGTTGGTCTTGTACATCTTGGTCTTGCCTGGTTTAATTTTTCCTCACAGAATTCCTGCCTGTGCTTTCAGCCCCATCAGAGCCTCTGCCTTTTGTGCTGAAGTTTGTCCTCAAGTCAGTGGGTAAAGTTTAGTTCGGAGTAAAGCTCAGTTGAGTTTGGAGCTGCAGAGCAGAGTTTTTTATCAGTCTGCTCATCAATTTATCCATTACAGGAGGTGACAGGAGCTGCCTTTGACACACTGAGTGCTGTTCCCTCGTGTTGCACAGCTGGTTACATGAACAAACTGGAGCTGTGTTTGGTGGTGAGCCCCTGGAAGCCTTGTCTAAGACTAACCAAGGTGTTTCTGTGTTCTCTGAGCTCTTTGATACCACCCTGCAGGCATTTTCCTGGGCAAGCAGAGGTTGTTCAGCAGAACTGTGCTGTCCTCTGTAATTGGAGGAGAAAATGGGGCTGTTTAAGGTGGTGGGTTTTGCATTGGATAAAAGGTTTTGTCTTAGCTGAGGATGACCTTTGATTCCCTGTAACAGCATAAAATGACAGCCTGAGGAGCTGCTCCTTGAAAGTTTATTGCTGTTCTCATGAATCAGTGATAACAGGTTAAAGCTCCTGTAAAGGGATGCCCCTTTCTGGTAAAAATAAGGAGAGGGATTGATTGAAGTGAGTAGGAATTGGATTTTCTGTGGTTTAGAGGCTTAGCTACACCTGGGCTTCTACTAGTGGTTCTCCTAAACAAAACATCCAGCTGTTTGCTGGAATTTTTCAACCTAAATTTATTAATTGGAGAGGAAAAGGGGGATTTGTGTCTGTTTAACAATATTTTCTATGTTTAATAGCTCAGGCACAGAATTTGCTTGTTTATTAGAACAGCCTTAGTGTTTCTACTATAAAACTTTAAAAAGCTGTTCTGTATAAATGAATGATAAATTTTTAATTTTCTGCTTAGATGTGGAAGATATCAGCACTGGCTTGTTGATTTCTTTTGCCACACTGGAACTTTAAACTTAAACAGCTATTTGCTTGAGCCTGCAAGTTTTGTTTTTACATTGGGGATTCAGGCTATGCTCATCCTTCACAAAGAAACACAATGTGAAGTGTTTCGCCAGTGTATTTTATAGGTATAAATGAAATAATATTGCACTACTGCAAGCCCATGGATCACTTTTTAATTCAGTTTGTAATTGGTTTGGTTATCTGAGGGGTTTCTGATGTTTTAATTGTGATTTATGTAAAACTGTGAGTGAGGTACAACTCAGGTTAGTCAGGTACAACTTTCCTACTTAAAAGATGTTTGTAACTGAATTTTTTTTGCTGAGCTGTTGTTTTAACTTTGTATTTGGCCTGAAGAGAAGCAGGACAGGGAAGACATGTCCAGATGACACAACTTCTCATTAATTAATTGGACCCTTTGTGGCTGTTTTCTTTTGTGTAATTTGTATTAGATGATCAAGGAAGCAGCCCAGATATGAACAGACACTGAAGAGACTTGCTGACCAATAAGCAACTTCATGTTCCTATATCCCTTGTAGAAGATGGGGCTAATTATTATAAGGTTATCCTTGAATTAATTAAGATGGATTTTAAGAAACACCTGTAAGGTCAACTGATCCCTTCCACTCACCAAAAGTAATCCTCACAGAATGCATTTCCTTCAAAGAGCATCAAAGGGCTGGGGTCCTCCCTCTCCAGATACCTTCTGCTCTGTTTACCTCATAAATGGAAGGGTTTCCCCACAAAGGAAGTTTTATAAGGTCAAGGAAGGTTCCAGTGACCATTTGGATTCTTTGTCTCCCTCCTCCAGCCATCCCTCCTCCTCCTCCACATTGGAGAAGGCTGAAGAGAAGCAGTGCAAACTGATAAGCACAGGGAACCTGTTGCAGAGCGAAATAACCAGATTTTATTTTGCAGTAAGATAAGGAATAACGTGTAGGGTTCCACTTTTCCTCCTCTTTTCACCAATTCTTTGCAGGTCTCCATGAAGCAGATTCCAGCTTTAAGTGATGCACTTGTGGAGAACTTCTCAAAGATGTTTAGGATAGCAGTGCTTTTGTTGGTTTGGTTTCTCTCTAAATAGCCTAGAACATGAAGAGACAGAAGACTGAGATCAGTGCCCTAAGGAAGGAGGAATTTTAAACCTTTCTCAGCTTTCATGGCACTGATTTTATCCATCTCTGCAGAAAATGGAAGGAAGTGGGAGAATATGAGCGGGTTAGTCCACCCACAAGGAAATCTGCTACAACTGAAAACTAATACAATCCATATGGGTTTAAAAAATGGCTAATCTTTATTTATGAAATAATAAAAATAAAGTTAACTTAGTGGTCGTTCTAACATGTGTTGTCTCAACAGCACGGGCTGTGTACTCTGCTGCACTGCTTAAGAGGATCCCTTGGGAAGGGGAGATACAGAAAACTTCACACTGAACTCCTCCTGCTCTCTCCCAACATCCTGCTCTGTTTCATTCCTCACCTCACTACTACCAACAGGTTGAGATTTGGAAATAAAATCAGGGAGTTTTGTTGGCTACTGTTTTAAAATGTAGCTCAGAGGATATTGAGGCTAAATAGGTGACCATAGTCCAGAAGGTGATGAAATGTTGCTTTAAAACTCTACGCTTTTTGGAATACCCAGGATGTATCCTGCTAAGAAGTTCACCATTTGAAGGTAACAATAAATTCAGTATTGGACTGAACTTCTAACAGAAGAATGTCTTAAGCACAGATCCTTGGCAATTTATATTCTAGGATGAGTTCATGTAAGTTCTACCTTCTTTTGTCAGGAGAAAAACTGCTTAATCCAGTCTAGAGCCTGGGATTAAGAGTTTATCCATATTGCAGAGAGTCAGATGAACTCATGGAGCTGATCTTGCTTCTCAGTTATGCTGAGTTATTTCTGTTGAAGGACTGGGCTTTGATTCTGACATTCAAACTAAACAGTCCTTTGTCTTTCAGTTTTGCCTGTTGGAATGCTCATGGTTAAATAGACCATCTCTGGTGGCAACATAATGAATGAGCTTCTTGGTCTTCAGAGACCCTTTGAGGTGATGAAGACCATCACCCTTATTCTCTGCTGTGCCTTTGGCAAAGAGTGTTCAGGAGAAGGCACTGCTGGGGAGGATGTGGGGCAGGGGGGCAAGTTTTGTACAGAACTTTTTTGTTATGTAGAAAAGTACATAAGGAACTAACCTGAGAGAATAAAGACTGAGTGAAGGTTACGGTGCAGTTTTCAGGGTCTGAAGAACATGTTTGCAGGATTCTGGGTACTAATATGGAAGAGCAAATTAATTAGGATGCCAAAGGCTTAATTAGGATGCCAAAGACATGATCAATAAATATGTTTTAATTTTTAGAACACTTATCAGGCTCTCTTGCCTTTACAGGCTGTTCTGCAATTTTCTCAGTAAAAAGCCTTTGTGGCTTTTAAAAAAAAAAAAAGTTATCCACTTGTCCTGAGGGCAAAGTTGGTTCAGAAACTTTATTAGCAAGATGAATGCAGTGAATTCTTCTTCCATCTCTTACATGAATATACAGATGTATTTGTTCTTCACGTTCTTGTAACTACTAAAGGTAAACAGTAGCTGTGAGGTGACTAAGGCTATGAATTATCAAGTCCAAAATAATTTATAGTCATGGAAGGGTTTGGGTTGGAAGGGACTGTCAAAATACCTCATTCCAAGCCCCTGCCATGGGCAGGGACACCTCTCACTAGACCAGGTTGCTCCAAGCCCCATCCAGCCTGGTCTAGAACACTTCCAGGGGTGGGATATCCACAATTTCTCTGGATGTGTCTCACGACTCTCACAGTGAAAAATTCCTTCCTGATACCTGATCTAAACTTCCTCTCAGTTCAAAGCCATTCCCCCTTGTCCTGTCACTACATGCCTTTGCCAGAAGTTTCTCTTTAGGCACTGGAAGGTGCTCTGAGATCTCCCTGGAGTCTTCTCCAGGCTGAGCAGCCCCAGCTCTCTCAGCATGTCCTGGTAGCAGAGGTGCTCCAGCCCCAATGCTGATGCAATTGCTGTGCTTTAGGCTGTAGCTCTTGTTTTTTGTTACAACAAGCAAACAAGCTTCTTTCTTTTGGGTGAGATCTGTTGCTGGGATGTTCATCTGTTGGCTGAGGTGTTGCAGAAGAGGATCTGAAAACAAATCTCTGTTATGCTGTGTGCAGCACTTCTCTGGTACAGATCTCTCTGCTTTCTTCACAGGGTTTCCAAATACTGAGTTCAGTTTGGTTTCTCAGGGCATTGGAACCCAGACAAGTGTTCTCTGTTTGGCTCTGCCCTCATCCTCTTCCCAACAGAGCTCCAACTTGCCAGCCAGTTTGATCAAAATTTGATGAATAGAGATATTAACTGATGTGAAAATAATTAGTTGAATAGCAGAGAGATCCTAATGATGCCGTTCACTGAGGGGGAAGCTGTGGTTGGCTCTGTGCTGATCAGATCTCCCAGACACCCCCAGGAGCTCCAGCTCTGGATGTAACCTCAGAGAAAGCCAAGCTTGGCCAGTTTATCCAACAGGCCTTTTAGATCTTTTATTTTTGTCTGGATAAGCTTGCAGAAAAATTAAAGAGCCTTTTATTTGCCTCCCAGTTGTACAAAACTGTTGTTTAACCCTTTGTTCCCCAAAGCTTTGTGATTTTTACAAGCAACAGGATCAGCACTGCAGGCAGAATTTAACAAAAACCAAGTGCCTTGACACAATTCAAGAAAAGCTTCTGTTTTTTTCTCCCCCTCTTGCTTTCCAGAAGCTGATGCTGATATTCAGTAGTCTTTAAAACCAGGCTGAACTTGAGCAAGCAAAATCAGTCACAGCAGAACAGTCTTAGCTTGAATTTCCTTGAGGCAAAATGCCATTTCTTAGCTGAGGACCTTGGTCTGGTGTTACTGGGTTAGTCTGAGCTTTATTTTCTGATTACAGTGTGTGTTTCACACACGAAAATAGCCAGTGCTTCTATGTGGTTGTAGTAGAAGCTGATGCATTCTTTTTTTTTTTAATAATTATGATTTTAGAATTATCCTTGATGGGTGTTATCAGCTCTGCAAACACTGTCAGTGTGTGTCAGCATGTGCATCTTGCACAACAAGAACTAAGGTTCCCGTTTCTCAGTCCTAATTTCTGGCAGATGTTTCTTACCTCAGCAAATGGTATGATCTGATTGGCATTACTTAAAACAGATTATTTTACAGAAATACTACTCAGATACCTGCTTGATGAGCAGTATTTATAAAATGTTGTGAATGTTCAATATTAAGTATGCTGGAGACATGTTTAATTTTTCAAGTTTGTGTTTTACTTTGTGCCTTGTCTTCTGCTCCATCCCTGCCCCCCTTGCTGCCTGAAACTTGGAATTTTTGGGTTTCTGAATATCTTCAGAACACAAATTTTATGCTTTTAGACCTTTTGGGGTTTTTTTGTGCAGAAAAAAATTATCCTGTTATTTGAAAGAAGAATGAGCATATGTCTACTGCATACTTCTTACAGTAACAAATATAAATTAAGTAGTTTTGTTTTAATCTTAGCATGAAAAAAGTACCTGCTTTATGTGAAAAAATAAATCAGCAGAGTGTGAAAATGCTGAATAAAATTGAATTAAAAGATTTCTCATGCTATGAAGCACTTTGTTTTCACCTTCATTTTGTAATCTAATACAACAACAAGAAAGTGTGTCCTTGAGGAGAATGATGATAATACTGGTATTACATGAACAGGCAGTTTCTCTTGACACTTGGATTGATAATCTGTATCAGTCTCTCTGTTAAAAGTGTAAAGAAAAATGTGGGTCCACATGGTCTGTTTATTAAAACTCTCCTTGGCAATGCACTTAGCAGTTGATATTTGAAAGGTTTTGTTTTCGTGAATAAAATTTAATTTACAACTCCCCCTTTTCACTTCTGAATTTTTGTAGCTGCTCTTCTGCAAAACATATTCTTTTAATGGAAGAAACACTTCTTTTTTTTTTATTTTACACCCTAGAGCACAGATCAAACCAACTTAAGGAAAACTGAAGAAGTATCTGCAGCTTTTCTTTTTTTCTAAGGGAACAAGTCTGACTTGCTCAAGGTCACCAGGGAAGCCCATGGCAGAGCTGGGTGTGCAAAAGCAGCTTTGCTGCCCTGGGAGCTGCAGCACCAGAAAGGCACCGAGCCCCTGTCTGTGCCTCTTCTGTACCCACACAAACACAATAATTGGTGTTTGAAATATTACTGCAGCATGTTCTGCTTTATTATTGAAGGTAAATACACTCGACCTTGTTGCTGAAAGTATTTGTCTGTCTGTGCAGCACTGAGGGGCTTTGAAAACTTCGTGGTGGGGGGAGGAAGGCACCCAGGCATGTCTTCAGTTCCCTTTGGCTTTCTCCAGCCCCAGAAAGAGCTTTGTGCCTGAGCAGTGATGCAGAACATCTGATGGGCCTGGTTGTGGCCTAATCTCTATTTCTTTTCCCCCCCAGTGAATATTTTTTCTCCTTTAAATAGAGAAGAAAACAATACTTAAATGCAGTCGCTGCTTTGTTCTTTTTTTTTTTTATCATGAATTTTGACGTACAGCACTAATTCTGCAGAGCTGGTGTATTGAGAAATGAGATGGCAGTAAAGAATGGTAATTAAACATATGCTGTAGATGAGTGCGTGCTGCTACAAGTAGGCAGATAGGTTCAGTTGAAGGCTGCTGGCTTTAGATTAATTCCCTTTTGGTGCTAGTCTTGGATAAGCCTTATGCCTTACTGCTGAGGGCTGGGAGTGAGAAGAGATTACCATGGAATATATAAAGAGCTTTAATGATCAGTGTGAGTCTTATTCCCGTTTATTTTTTTAAATATTTATTTTAGCTGAATGATTTTTTTTTTTAAATATTGTTTGCTGGGTGTAAAACGGGTTTATTTCTGTACACACTTTGTGCCTGGATGTGTGTTTGTGAATGTGGGCTTTTGCAATATTTACACTCAGAGTTTTAAAAGAAAACCGTTCTTAAGAAGTTTTGATGTCACACGCTGCAAAGTTCGGAAGAAACAAAGGGCCGAGCACCATCTGGGGTGAGTGTTTGGGGTGACGTTTGCCTTTTGATGGCAAGAAGATAAAGAAACCCTGGGTTTAGAGCGGGGCTGAACGTGGCACTGGGTCACACTGGCTTGGGCTGTGATAATTTATATAATTTTACCCTTTCGGGCAAAGCGACAGCACCAGGGTTTTCCCATCCATAATCCTGTGGAACAGGCAGGTACTGATGGAGGGTGTGACCCCAATTCCTGCCCAAGTTTGGGGAAGTTCTCGTGCGGTTCCAGGTGAATCCTCCTGCCCCTTTTCGGGTGCCCGGGGTTGGTGTCGGTGAGCGGAGATTAAAAACGTGTAAAAAGGGTGAAGGGACCGATTCGGGAGGTGCCGGGAAGAGGCACATCGGGCGGGATTTCCAGCCCGCTCTGTCTTTTCCCGCAGCGGGCGGACCGGAGGCTGCGGGGTTCGGGCAGCAGACGGGGATTAGCATATTAATGGAGCCGGGTAATCGCCTCCCGCCCCTGCCCGCCCTCCTCCGCAGGGCTCACTCCGCCTCGGCACCGCACCCGGGCAGCAGAAGCAGCAGGAGCAGGAGGAGGAGGAGGAGGAGGAGGAAGAAGAGCAGCAGCAGCAGGAGGAGGAGGAGGATGCTCCGGGGCGGGGGCAGATGAGGCTCCGCGGCAGCAGCATCCCCGCTCCGGGCGGGCCGGGGCACCGCGCCCCCCCCGCCCGAGGGTGAAACCTTCCTGGAGCCCTCCTGTCTGTGCCGTGGGGATCTGGCAGGTCCAGGCGGCTCCAGCCTCCCCCGGATCGGGACATTGTGTGGCCGGGATCAGCACGGGGGGTGTATGTGGCTGCTGGAGGTGGCCGGGCAGCAGCCCCCGAGGGCAGGTGCGGGCTGCATGGAGAGGAGCGGCTGCAGCCCCTTCCCGATGTGCTGGGCTAAAGGTACATGCCGTTTTATTTGTCGGTAAATGTCTGTGTTTCCACCTCTTAATTCAGCGTTTTGCCACCTGTGGTTCTGTAGGTTTTTGGTTTTTTTTTTCCTCACTACCCAAGCGGACACAGCAAAGGCAGAAAATAAAATATTCTGGTCATGCTCTCGCTTGCAGTGCGGAGCTGCCCCTCCGCAGGAGCTGCTTCACCTGACAGCTGAGATGCCTTGGGTTTGTTGAGGTTTTTCCTTTTTTTTTTTCTTTTTTTTTCCCTCTGTCTTTGAGACTGATTTGAAATGAAAGAGCGCTCGGGTTGTTTGGTTTGTACTTGTGCTGATGTGAGGATCTGACGGCTTTGTTTGTGATCTTTGTATGTTTGAAGCCGCTGCGAGGGTGGTTCTGCTTCTCACCTCTTGGAAGAAGTAGTTTTTTAAGTGTCTGATCGGAGGTGGCGTCTGCAGTGGGAGACTTTACATCTTTTCACTCGGTGTCTCGGATGTGGCCACCCCTTTTATCCACCCCCGAAAACAGAGACAATGAGTAGCCACAGACCGTGCATTTATTACAATGAGAGGGTTGGACTTGAAATTGAGCCTTAACAAGAGTTAGACGGACATGGGAAACTCCTTCACGTGATGATTTGAGCTTGCAGCCCGAGACATTTCATATTTACCGTGTCAAAATCTGGACGGTATTTGTGTGTTGCAGTTGTGGGTGTACAGGGATTAAGATCGAAATTCTGGTAGTGGCCAAAGTATCCCATCTTCCTTAGATGGAAAACAGCTGTAAAAGGTTGAGTGTTGCCGGTCCTAAGCATAACTTTTCCTCGTGCTCGCTTCCATTTCCATGCACTTTCTTTTTTGGAAGAGAAGCTGGCAGTGGAGTGTTGCATCACAGTGATCTTGGAGCACAGACAAGCAGTTTGACTAAAGAAGTTCGGGGGCAAACATATCTGAACTGAGGATTTGGTAGGCAAAGCTGATGATGAGTTGTCTTGGAAAAAAATAACATTAAGTTTATTTAGAATTTTTATTGCCTCGTAATTTGGAGCGTTTAAAACTGTCTTGGTGCTGCCTGCTTTTTGCATTTTGCTGAAAGGCTCAGTATTTGCCACCCATGGATGTGTTGTGGTAGCACATAGAGTAGAACTAACTCAGAAACTGGAGAACTTGAAACACCACACCCTGTTAAGTCTCAAAAAGTACAGAACCTGTCAGCTCTCAGGGGAATAATAGTTAATAAACAGTGAGTAACAGTAGCTGGAAACAAAGTGTGCTTTGTGCCTTTTGCTTTTTGTTAAAGTTGTTTACTGTGCTGAGGTAATAACAATGCCAGATCTGCATGTCGTAAATTGGGTAACAGAAGTATTGGATGAATTGGGAATCATATCCTTGGACTATTAAGAAAGTGAGGGCCAGGATGAAGGTACCTCCCAGAGAGTAACTTTTAAAAGGAGGGAAGAAAAACCTTTCTTAAAGCAAAAGCAAGTTGTAGCCATCTGTTAACTTTGGGGTCTCAGCTTCTCCCTCCTGCTTCAGCCCCAGAGGATGCTACAGCAGGGCTGGGGATATCTGCCTTGGGCCACACTGAAAGATATCCCCCACCACTCCAGCAACTTAAATGAATGAAGAATTATCTCCCTCTTCCCCTGTTCCCCTCTGTTCTCAGAACATGAGTATAGGGAAGATTGTTTATGCAGCCTCCTCTGCCCCAAAATATGGAGAGCAGCCATGTAGTCTCTTCTTATTCCTGCTGGGGGGAGAAGGGGAACACTAGGAGTTGCATAAGAGGACAAAGGCACTGACATCTTTGTAGCTGCCAGTGGTGATGATTTCTAGAAAAAGCTACATCTCGGCCTCCCCCAAAAAATAGGACAGATGAGAAATAGCTTGAGCTATATTTGTCATTGAATGGTGGCCATGCCTCAGTCGATGATTACTCTGTGTACTGTTCACCGGCTTAACCTCAGGGAAATGAGACGGATCTGGCCTACTTTGATAAGGGCTGTGAGATATCTGCAGTCAAAGAAAGGTAATATATTAATGAGAGAAACATTTAGCTGGATATCTTTGTGCTGCCTCTTTGGTTTTTCTGTTCAGGCTTCAGGTTACCTGCAGCAAAAGCTGATAAGACTTTAAAAAAGGTGATCTTGATGTGTCTGTTTTAATATCCAAAACTTCTGTCTAAGTGGTCTGTTCTCTTTTGAATAGGACAGATTAAGCTTTCTCTGTATCAGGTGTGATCTCTGCAAACGTTTGTTCTTTGAAAATGCTTTGAAATATTTCAGTGAGTCTGTGTTCTAACAGAGCTTCTACTTTATTTTTTTAGCATTCTTAAATCTAAAATCGTCAAATCTTCTTAGCGATAGCGTGGGATGACCTAATTGCAGCCAATTCTGTGGCTCTGTCTGTAGGACTGCATCAAAGAGTAGGATCTTTGCTTGATTTATAAAGTATTTGTGTAGTCAGTGTTGTCAGGTTTTTGCCTGCTCTTCATGCTGAACTCCAATCTAAGTAGTGTTACTGAATGCAGTAATTTAATCTGGGTTTGCACACTCCAGATTTGAGGGTATTTTGGTGGGTGAGTGAAGAGAAAGTGTGTGTTTTGTTACTGGCATATTTTTCCTCAGCGAGTGTGTATTACTTTACTTCAGTAGTGGTAGGACACATTTTTGGCTGCTTCCTCTCTCCTCATTAAGTAATTTGAAACTTAAACTCTGGTCTTGTGGAATAAGTTTGGTTACGACTTGGGATGTGTGATCCCTGAGGAGGCAGTACTCCTTTCCCAGTTAAATGCTGAAACTTTGCTCTGGTATCACACAGGGATGTTTTTTTTCTTTCTGCCTCTAACAGCAAATTAGAAGATCATTAAAGACTTTTCGCTAATAACTCCGAACTTTGCTGAGACCATTAATGATATAATGTGCTGTACTTCAGTTTATATATTTTACTGGTGAGCTTTTCCCCTCACAGAAGTAACTGGGTGAAGGCAGTGTAAATGTGGCAGTTCAGGGGAGTTGGGCAGTGAATTATGCAGCCCAAGGAGGAGGAAGTTTGTTGAATATCCTCTATGTAAGGAGCTCTGTTTAGTCTTTTATGAACAGCTAATTGATGTTGTTAAATGTGTGTCATGTGAGTTGTTAGTGCAGGGTCATCACAGTCCTTGAGCTCAGCCCTTCAGACCAACATGGGAAGGTCTACACTGGGTTGAGATAATCAAACCTAACTCAGTCAAAAAGCTTGATTAAAATAAATGTTAATAAGTCGAAGCTGGCTGTGTTATGAAATATATTTAATCCACTGGGAAAGAGTTCTGCCCTGTCTATTGCAATCTGCTAATGTTGCAATCCTTTTTTTAAAGAGATAAGCAGTTCCAAGTTAAATGTTGTTTTATTTTCTGGTGAGCCCTGCTGGTTCAGGGGGTGTGTTCAGATGGAACCTGCTGGTGACCTGTTGAGTATAAGCAACATAGTTGGATACAGAAGAGAAAAGTTCAATACAGTTTCTCCTTCATCTCCATGTCATAAGTCTTTAATGTTTTGCTTACTGTAGAGTAATAATTTTCAGTCCAGCAGATCTTTGGGTTTTTAGGGGAAAGGTGATCACCAAGACATGGTGGTAGAAAACAGAGTAAGGGAAGCTGCTGAGGTAGGAGGCAGATGAGGAATCTCTAAACCAAGATTTTCTACTTCTTTGATGCAGACACTGCATATAACATAGAAATATAATTGTTTCTGTGAATTAGGAAAGGAAAAAAGCCATTCTGTTGGCAGAGTGTTCTGCTGCATCTTCTCAGTGAGTCTCAGGTGAGGAGACTGGGGGGAAGCACCTCCTCTTACACTTTTTGTGACTCTGTAGATGGAGTTTGGGAATGTCATGAAGTGCTTTTTTTTTCCTTTGATATCTGAGGGCATTGCAACTGGGAAAAATCTGGTCTGTCATTTGACAGTCTGTTGTTGATTTACTCCATTGGTTACATCAGCCTTTTCCTTCTAAATCATAAATTTGCCTGAACTTTTGTTAATCTCTATAAACGTTGTAGTTTTTTAAGCTGTGAAATCTGCAAACTGTAAAAAGCATCTCTTCAATTCCTGTGTGTCTGGGTTTGTTTGGGGTTTTTTTTTTTTTGGAAGTCTTTGTAGAAAAGAAAAATACTGTTAATCTCATAAAACCACTGCTTTTCAAAGGCAGTTTAAAAATAATTCATAAAATCACAGAGTGGTTTGGGCTGGAAGGGACCTTAAAGTTCATCTGATTCCAACCTCCTTTAGAGCAGGTTGGTCAGAGTATGACAGTCCTGGAATGCTGGTGTGTATTTAAAGGTGGAAAATAAAATATATAGATATAACAAAATATATTTAAAGTCTGGAAGAGCAAGGAGGGGTCCTTCCCTTCAGTAGCTTGGTATTCTTGAAAACATACAGGAACTACGGGAGTACTGATGAATTCCCATTAGGGTGATTTGTTCCTTATTCAGAGACTACTGGAATGGAAGATGGAGCTCGAGATACTTTTCCAAGAAAGGGAAGTGATTGTTTTAAGGGCTGGAGGAGCATTTGGTGTTCCCTGGGTAATGGAGATGTGTGATCTTATCAATTGTAGCACCTGGTAATGAGCCAGTGAACCAGCTTGGAATTAAATTGTGAGTTGCCTGGGAAAAGCTAAAACTTGAGTAAGGAAAAACAAGATGTTTTAAATACCCTTTTAAAGATGCATTAGGAAAAGGCTGAGGAGAAAACCGCGGGAGTCAGCAGTTGAGTGAATGTTGCATTGATGGAAGTAATGCACTAAGCTGAAAAGTTTAGCGGGAGTTTGTGGCCTCAGTAACTTTCTTACTCAGTTTACATTGAGTTTTTTTATCACAAGTCACAATGTGTGTGTATATTTATTTTCTGTATGGAGGATGCATTTACAGACCTGCGTAATTTTCTTTACCCAGCTAGCCTGGCAACAGTTGCAGTATTTCAAAACGAGCATCCTTAGGTACCAAAGGTGATCTCGTACCTGGTTTTGTGTTTTTAGCAAATGAAATTCACTGGGCAGCTGATTTTCATGTACAGATTTTATTGGAGGGTCTGTGGTAATGAAATTACCTCGGATGAGGTTTTTTATGTTACATTTTAAGAAATATCTGTGCTTGTCTCAGTCCTGCACTTGAAGTGTTGCTTTTGTAGAGTAGTTGCACATGCATGTCTTGTGAAAGTTTATTGTCTGAAAAAAACCCCAAAACCTCTCAGTGGTATTTTAAATTCATGACCTGAAATGGATTTGTTTGTAGTAATCTGTTAAAAACTGAAGACACTATAAATCAGTATATGCTGTAACACTGCAACTGCCAAGCCCCTACAAGCTGCTGGATTCTATAACCTGGCACAGCAAACAAAAGCCAGACATAAGGAAATGTCTTGGTAAAATGTTCCATTAAAACAAGATCAAGTGCAGGACGTCATAAATGCGTTTGATTATAGCAGTTATAAAAATCTTGTAGCATTCATGAGGATTTTATCACCTCCCAGAAGGGATGGGATCCCTGCAGTGTCTCCTGGTGGATCCCTGTTGACAATCAGTGGTGCCAGTTTGTCCTGGCAGGTTGTCACGGATGGAGGTTGTGGAGGTAACTGGTGGTTGCCCAGCACTTGGATGGTGCTGTATTTACTGGCACATGGGAAGAGGGTTGGATTCTCCTGTTGTGATATTTAATGTGTCTTAGCAGAGATGTTATAAAAAGTGTTTCTGTGTGTGTTCAATCCTGCTGAGTCGTTTCATGGAAAATAACCTGTAAACAAACTCCGTTTTTAAATTTTATTTATTTGATAATCAGGGTTTGTTACTTTGCCAGAAGAGGAATTGCTTAATCTTTTTTCCAGGCACCATCACTGCTTTCTGGAATAATGTTTCCTCTGCCAGTGGTTTTAGATCCATGAAACTAAGCACTATCAGGGGTTGAGTTATCTTTATTTAAATTGAATAATGAATTAGGAGTTGTCCCTTGCTTTACTGAGGAAATGTTTAGGCAAAAACTGCTTTTCCATGGCCTAAGTTCCCTCATCTTAAGTAGGTACAGGAGGAAAATCCCTGTGTGACTTTCAGTTCTACCATGACTTGTTACAGCTGCTCAGAAACTGAACCCCTCCAGTGATGAGCTGTGTGGGGTGTCACATCAACAGGTGACAAAACATCCTAAACTGAGATGTGTGTGTTATTCTGAGACTGAAAGCTTCAGTCTGATGTGCTGTAGAACAAAAAGTAAAACCAGACTTTCTTCACTTCAGTGATAATTCTTGACGAAACTCAATTACTTCATTGCCAGTGTTAGGTCATTTGTTCCCCTTCTGGCCCAGTTTCCCCTTTAAGAGCCATATAAAGGTCATAGAGTGAAACCCAGTTTCATCACCCTGGTTCCAGAGTGAGTAATGGTCTGTGGGCCTGTTAAACCTTCATTTCTAGGAAGGAGGAACTGAGTGTGTTCCTGAAGCTTCTCAGATGACTTCAGAAGATAAGGGGCAATAATAATTTTAGCTCTTCTCATGGGCTTTCTGGTGTTGTGTTTGCAGCTCAGCCATGATCTGTTGTCCTTGCTGCCATGGGGAGATACCAGGAATCATATTCCTGAAATCCTAGTCCTGGTGTGCTCAACTCAAAGGGGGTTTTGTCTGGGCTGTGGCACGGTGGTTGATCAAGATAATCTGCAGAATTGCAACAAAGATACTTCAGAGTAGAGCAACCTTTTCAGTTTGGTCCTAACAAATGATTCCCATACAACAACTTGCTTTGCCAGGGACTAAACAGCAGCTTTTTGTTCTTTCAGGTGTTTGATTGCAGCGGTCTGGACTTGTACTGGCAAAATGGAAAGGTCTCTGATTTATGGTGGTGTATATCTGCAGCTGTCAAAAGGGAGCATATGTGTGCTGCAGATTCCATCCCAGCCCCTCAGAGAGGGCAGAGGCATCACTCAGGTGACAGGGAGCTGTGGATCTCAGTCCAGGGCTAATTGCTGCATGGTATTTAGCGTGTGAGAAGCAGATAAATCATGGTTTGCACCCTGAGCTGTTCCAAACACAGTGCCCTCTGGCACAGAGGTGGGATGGGCAGATAGTGGTGGTGCCTGTCAGGTCACAGAGTTCATGTTTTATCAGCTGTCTGTAGTTTAGCAGAAGGTGGGCTTTTCTCTGTGTGTTTCTGAATGTAAAATTAGGGGGATTTTGTTCTAGTTATAATTTGGAGGACTTAATGCAGGGGGTGTTCTTACAGTGTTAGGAGGATGTCATGCAATCATAGGATGGTTTGGGTTGGAAGGGATCTTAAAGATCATCCTTTTTTAATCCCTGTGCCACGGGCAGGGGCACCTTCTACTATCCCAGGTTGTTCCAAGCTGCATCCAACCTGGCCTCGGACACTTCCAGGGATGGGGCAGCCACAGCTTCTCTGGGCAAACTGTGCCAGGGCCTCACCACCCTCTCAGTAAAGAATTTTTTCCTTGTTCCTCTTCTGCTTTTGAAATTAAAAAAATTGTTCCTTTGTAATTTTACCTTTTATATTTTCACATATACACACAGTATTTCATGGAGTGTAAAATAAAAAGTATACTATATACTGTTTTATAGACATATATAAACTGAACAAATGGATACAAGGCATAATCAGTGCTTGGGTAGGAAAATGTCCATTAGTTCTTTTTTTTTTTTCCAGAGTAATTATGGAAGTTCTGTAGTTTCTGGTTTTATCTGATACTGAACACACATTTTGCTGGGTTTGGATGCACTGGTCTGGTATTACTGGAAGAAACTGTGTGACCTGCATTGGTCAGTAGTGTTGGATGTGATGTTTGAAGTACCAGCTTTGCACATTTATATGTAGCTTAAATATCTTTTGTCAATCTGGAACTGCATTAAAATTTCATTTGGAACGTTGCTTTCATCTGTCACATCTCACTTCTCTTCAAAAAACTGCAATAAGCCCCCCTTCAGGCAGGTCATATTCTACTCAGAGTTATCAAAGTCCTTATTGCTTATGCTGAAGTCAGTCTGGAATCTCTAAAATTGCTCATCCCAAAAATTTGAAGGGAAAACAGTTGTGCTGTTTCTGTGTCTGGCCTGTTCTGCAGGGGAGCAGTGACTGTTGGAGAAGGGAGTAGGAACGAGCTGGTAGCAGGAATTATCTGAAATCAGGAACAAGCACACCCTGGCTACTCCTGGGTACACAACAAGGTCATGTTCAGTATTCCCATTTCACGCTGTAGAAAGAGAAAGGCAAGAGGCAAGTTACAACACAACAATATTTATCCAGTGTAGGGTGGGAGGGTTTGGGCATCATAATCTCAGGAACAGGAAAAAAAATTATCAGAATGGGGAAAAACTCTCATTTGAAACTGGTTGTAAGATGGGATCATACTGGGTCTGTATTTATGAGTTCAGAGATGTCAAAAGTACTGGCTTAGGAATTTTTACCTTCGGGTACCTCAAGTTACTTGTGTGACTGTGAGGGCTTGGGCATCTTCAGGAGAATGAGAAGTGAAGGCAGCTTTGAAACTTGCACTCACCCCTCTTCTGTCTCTCTGCAGTGTGATATTGGACAATTCAGGAAAGTTTAGTGGGAGCACAGTATTTTGAGACATAAAAACAAGAGGTTGAATGTCAGACCTCAACTTGAAATGGTTTTTCGTGTCTGCCAAGAGGAATAATTTCATTTTAGAGAATCAGTCACTGATGCCTTAACCCAGTCAGTGTTCTCTTGCTCAGTGACAGAAGCATCAACAAAGATTGAGCAAACTTCAGGTTTTTTTAAAAATGCCACGTTTTGGGGTGTGGGAGCTGTTCCTCTCTCTGGTGTAGGTGTTACCTGGGCAGAGGAATTACCATAAATTTGTTTTGTTTCCATGTAAGATGTACATGATGCTTCAGCCTTAGAATAGCCCTATAAAGCAGTACTTGACCTATTACTGTTTTAAGTCATTAACAAAATTCTTGAAAGGGATATTTTTCCTTATTTTTTAAGGCTTTCCCTCCTCTCTATATTCAGTCTACACTCAGATTATTAACATTGCTCTAGTTTTGTTGGAAATGAGAAGAAAAATAACACTGGTTTGCTCCTGTGCTGGGAAGTGTGTCAGATCAGGCAGTAGGTACAATGTGAGCTGTTGCCCTTCTGTTCTTGCAAGGACAGTCACCTGATGTAATTTAATGAAGTTGCTCATAAAATGTGTCCTTCAAGACTTGACTGGGCAGTTTTTGTAGGGCCAGCTCCTTTCAGGTGTTGAAAGCTTCCTCTTTCCTTATCCATGGGCACTCAATATATTCCAGTGCTCACCACCTCTGCATCAACATCCTTGTGTGTTTAAATCTCTCATTCTCCTGGAAATTCATGGGGATGGTCCTTGCTTTGCAAAATTCAGGCCATGCTGAGGAAAAAGGGTGGATCTTAAACACTTGGGGTTGTTGATTTGTTAATTGTGGCCTGTGTTCTCTCTGACATTGGTTATATGGTGTAATTTGGCACTGAATTTTTAGATGGGCTATTATTTTTGCTTCTAATTACTACTTTGTGCTTTATTTTCCTTTCCTCTCCCTCCTTTCAGGCCACAGAGATGCTGTTTGTTTTATCACTGTGAACTGTTTTGCTTAACATGTAAGAGTAGATTCTATAAATGTTATAATAACTTGATTTATAGTTCAGAGCTTTCTGTCAAAACAACATCTTCTTAGGAAGACTCTCAGCATAATTTGTTATTTCTCTTTAATCTTAATTTTGTTGCATTGAAACAAACAAATAAGGAATTTAAGACTCTCCTGCAAGATGTCCTAAAATAATGGACCAATTCCATCCAAAATAATTTCTTTATAAATACCTTATATGGGTGAACACTTGTGCCAAATGCCTTTTGAAATGTCACAGTAAAACTGTGAGTTTAATGTATGATGTGCAGTGATGTATTCCCTTTTTAAATTAGGCTCTGAAAGAACAAATCCAGTTCTAAAATTATGTTTTTCTTCTGGAAAATGAGAAACAAAGTATTGAAGTTTTTTTTTTCTTTTAATGTCATTTTTAGGTGACAAAACTTAACAATGAAGGCAGACACACCATTGAAATAGTTTCATTTTTTTAAGTCCCTTTAAATACTTTACAATAACTGAATTACAATATTATGCAAGGGAAGATGCAAGAGATATTTTTAATAAGTTACCTTGTATATCATAAAAGTGAAGAAAATAGAGACTGAACCAAGGTTTTGTTTAGTTTGGTATTAGTTGTCTTCATCCCTGAAATGTTTATGGTGTGAGTTTCTTTTGATTGATTAAACCAATGAAGAATCTTCAGTTGTTTTAAAAAACCACCTGAGCCTGGGTTGGCTTTCAGAAAAGTCTTCCCCAGTTGGAGTTGGCCACAGAAACCTCAACTCTAATGAAGAATTCTTGAAAGAAATGCAGCTTTCTGACCTTGATCGTGGTAGAGGATCATTAAAATAAGTGGGAAAATGGGGATGGGCTGTGCTGCAGCTTTCAGAGAGAGGAAACATTGCAGGGTCTGTTCCTGGAGGGTTTTTTCTTACAGCATCACCCTTTCTGTGTGTATCTCACTTTTGCTGCAAGCACAGCAGTGTCACAGTCTGTGCAGCTCGAGTTCTTGCTGTGAAAAAATACATTTTCCACAAGAAGGGTGGAAAAGGGATGTTTTCAGTCTCTTTATTAATTGACATCTTAAATAAGGAATTCGTGTTGCACGTTAACGAATCAGAATTTTCTCTTTCTTAAGACTTTTTAAATGTGTAGCATTGCAGTGAGTGGAAGATTGTGGGTTGGGTGTTTCTGTTTAAGGGGTTGGTCTCTAATTTTTACTTATTTTGCCTAAAGGGGCAGAACAAACCATGCAGTCTCATCAAGTATGCTGCTCTGTTCTCTTTGTATTAGTGAAGTATTCTTCTGTTCACCTCTTAAAAGTGGGAAAACCAATTTCCTTCTGGAGTGTGAAAATCATTTGCAGCTTATTTCTTTGGAGCAAATCGCATTAACTCTTCAGGTCTCGGCTTTCCCTCTGAGTTGTGTTGCCTTTGACAGAGGAATGTAACTGCCTTTTAAATGAGCTTTTTTCCCTTTGAATTCCTGTCAGCCACCAAACGCTCTTGCTCATTGAAACATCCTGCAGATGATTAAAATGTAATGGAATCGTGTTCCCGACAAATGCTGAGCATCTTTAAAGACCATACTTTGACATTTACAAAATATTGGGAAATAATTAGAGGTTAGTTGTGCTTATGCTGCCGTTTGACTGTGCCAGGCACAGCTCAGATTAACCTTTTCCTTTACACTTCCTTGTAGGTGCTTGTTCTGGCCCGTGTTCAATTGGTGTTTGGCCAAAAAGAAGCCCCACATTACCTGTTAAAAATAAACTACCACCTCTTTAAATTCCAGTTCCTGGAGACCCTTAGATGGTGCCATGATAGTCAACTGTGGTGCTTTGTTGATTTTGGTGCAAATTACAGGTGCTCAGCACCAGCTTCCTGGGATCAGGTGCAAGCACCTTTACTTGTCTGTTCTCTTCCCAGGAATTCCATCAGTTTTTACCTGTGTTAAAGATTGTTTTCAAATCTGCCCCTTTGGTTGGTCAGCTGTTGTCCGAGTGCCAGCTAATAGTTGATAAATAGCTTTAAAGGAAGAGGAAAAGAAGAAGGTTAAAGTTAAAAATGGCACTTGAATTTTTTAATATTGCCATTTCAATCAAATTATTTTTGCTGCCTTTTATCATGAAATGGAATCGTTCCTGTTCCTCTCCTACTTGTGCTCTGCTCTCATCTCTCCTCTTCATGTCCCTCTTGACCAGGTGTCAAAAAACAGTAAATGTTATTTAATAGTTTGGTGTTGGAGGCTCAGAACTGTCAGACTTGGACTGTGAACCCCAAACAAAAAATCTGAACTGATTTCTTTTGATGAGTAAAAGTAACTCAAACCGCATTTAAGCAGCAGCAGGAAGCCACTGAAGGGAAGCAACGACTGCAGAGTCAGGAGGAGTGGGTGAGGAAATGCTTGGCAGGGAGGAAAAGGGGGGTAACAAGTTCCCCAGCTTTGGCACCAGCAAGGACAGATGAAGTTGGTGAAGGCAGCCTGGGGTGACAACTCACTTGCTTTGACAGATGAACTCAGACCTCTGTACAAATACACTCTTCAGAAATAGTCATATATCAGTTCTTTAGCTTCTTATAGAGGCAGATCTGAGAAAACAGACAAATGTTTTGATATCTTGAACATTAAACTGCACATGAGAACTTGAATTGTGTGCAAGAAAATATTAGATTTTTAAAAAAAAATCTCTGAAAATACCGTGTGAGTGATGGGACATCTTTAATTTTGGTGTGTGTGGGGTTTTAACATAAGAACAGAAGGAATATATTAATACAATATATGAACCTTTTTAAGGGTCAGAATACACACTGTAGGCTTTTTGTGTGTGTTCACAGATGTGCTGTTTTCCAGGATCGTTTAGTTGTTTTATCATGAAAATGTTACTTGACTTCTTTCTAGTTTTCTCTGACTTGATGTCAGTCTTCTCCAAGCCTGGAAATCTTCATCTTGAACTTGATAAATGTGGTCTGTAAAACATGAGGCACGAGAAAGCTGCTAAAACTGGTGTATCTTTATTTTCAACTGAACTTGTTAAAACCAGTAAGGGTCATATTTGACCTGTTGGAATGGATCCAGAGGAGGCTGATGTGTTGGTCAGAGGGCTGGAGCACCTCTGCTGTGGGGAAAGGCTGAGAGACTTGGGGGTGTCCAGTCTCAAAAGAAGGGTCCAGGGTTCCAGTGCCTGAAGGGGCTCCAGGAGACCTGGAGAGGGACTTTGGACAAGCGCTGGACAAGCGCTGGACAAGACAAGGGGAAATGGCTTTAAACTGGCAGAGGGCAGATATAGATTAGATTTCAGGAAGGAATTCTTCCCTGTGAGGGTGGGGAGGCCCTGGCACAGGTTGCCCAGAGAAGTTGTGGCTGCCCCATCCCTGGAAGTGTCCGAGGCCAGGCTGGATGGGGCTCTGGAGCAGCCTGGGGTAGTGGAAGGTGTCTGTGGAAAGAGATTGTTTTTTCATTTTCTCTCTATCTTGCCCAGAGTCTTTATTTTAAAACAAATGTAAACATATTAAAACAGAGATGACAAATACATCAAAACTCTGCTTCCTGAAGCTCAAGTGCACCAGATCCTTTTGGAAGAGGTGGTGTCTTCAGGCCAAGTGCAATTGAGCATTTTAAAACTGCATGTTTTTAAGGATCCCCTCCTCCCCCCGAATTAATAATATTCCTGAATGTTCTAATAGGGAGTGAAGGAAGATGGATTGATGGCTCTGTGTGTGGTGTTGGCTTACGGAGGTGTCTTATTTGTGTAGCACCAACTTAATTTATTACCACCTGCTGTTTCTGCAAATGGGGAGAGATTGTTGCACACAAATTGCATGTTTCATCACTGTGAGGGTGGGAGTTGATTTATTGTTTCCAGGGAAATAATTGAAGAGAAGGAAAATGCACTGTGAAGTAAGTTTCATCTTTATGAGCTTCTTAACACCTATTGATGATCAAATATGTTACAAAAAGGTGCAGTAAGTTGTTGTGGGGGGAGTGAAATCTGCATACCTGGTGTCTCCAAGGTTTGCCTGAATTTCTTGACTGTGGAGGTGTTAAACCAGTCCCCCCTTGTCTGCTCTGATACCCCCTGTGATGAGGGTGCTGCTGCACACACTGGTGGTTTGGGACACCAGTGCTGGTAGATCTGTGGTCAAAGAATCTGCCAAGACTGAGTTTTACTACTATTTTTGAAATGTGCAGCAGTTTAATTAGGTGTTTCTGGTATTTCTGACCCCATTCCACATTGTTTGAAATTAGATAACAGTCAGAAACTAAGAAATATCTGTGTTCTCTCAGGTGGGATGAGATGAACCAGATGAAACAACAGAAACAGTTGCTTTAATGGAAGAGGGTAAAGCTTTTGTCTTGCTGTAGGTGATTGAACCCAGCTCTTCCCAAGTTCCAAATAATTTTCCTACTGCAGGCCAATATTTTATTCTTTTAAGTATTAATTTTCTCTTTATGAGAATTTTGTTGAAGCCTTATAGTAAATGTATTTCAGCTGGTTATACCTTTTTTTCCCTTGTTTAAAAAGGAAGTATTGACTCAGTTGGAAGTAGAATGGTCTGATTGCAGTTGTTACCTCCTTCAGCTCACTAGTTTTAACCTTTCTGATGTTTTCTATCTCATGCAAAGCCAAATCTTTGGCTGATCTGATTGTACATATTGAAGATGGTTATAGAAAAAGTTGTTTTTCCAGCATCAGTTCTGTGGTGAAGTGGTTGGCTGTGTCCTGATCCCACTTACTGCACCTTGAGGAAATGTCCAAATCACACATTGTGAACCCACTTTATATTGTAATCAACTTACTTAAGTGAGAGCTTTTCCTTAAAATCGTGAATTCCTTATTTCTCAATGAAAATGCCAAACCTCAGAACCTCCAGTCTATTAAACATGGTTTCATTAATCTAAACTCAGGAGGCTTCAATAGTTCTGTGTTCCTACATTGGGGATAAAAGACTGAAAAACGCCTTTGGTGGAAGCCAGGGGTGTTTTAGATGGTGACAGTTTTCAGAGCTTTTCAGTGTTGATGATTGTTTTCAGAGCATTCACTGGAAAACCTCAAAAAAAACAGGAGCATAAATTTATTCGGGATTTAATTAGAAAGAGTAAAGGCAGTGAATGCCCTTTCCAACAGATATACAGTGCACAGTATAGAAGTCCCTGGTTTTGGGGGAACAGGGACAACCACCCAGAGAGAATTCCAGCTGCACTGGGGTGGTGAGTGCAAGGACAGAGATCTGGGTTTAGTTTCAGCCTACACAGAATATCAAGAGCATCCACCTGGGATGAAAGGACTGGTGGAGAATCCCTAAATCCTGTTCTGCCACAGGGTGATATGGAATGATTGATTCTGACTGCAGAAGCCTGGAGAGAGCTCTTGATGTCCTGTTTTGAGTGGATGACTTGTTTTAAATTGCCTTTCTAAGGCTGTGTCAGGTTGTGTGTGATTTTTTTTTTGGGGGGGGTATTCTTCTTACTTGTTTTTGATTTTTAATAGAAAGTCTTAATGTGGACTGTACAGTGTATGTTTATCTGACTTAGCCAGAGTGCTGAGACTTGCTAGACGTGGGCTTGTGATGGTGTGTCAGTGCATGAATCCTGGAGGCCACCACTTCCAGCAACTACAACTGTGAAAATCACGGTATTTTTTTTTTGTGTGTGTGTGTGTAAATGGATGGAAGGATCAGCTCAAAAAGCTTGTAATCAGGAGAATTTTTATGTTCAGCCTACACTGAACTTCCATTCAGTCACTTTTATTCTTCGTTTCTACCTGTATACCAGAGGCTGTAATTACCGGCTTTGGAAGCCACAATGGGCTTGAGGAAAACTTTTTACAGGTCATTGAATTTTGTAACGGAGGCCATTGTCAGACTGTTCCTCTTGAGCACTTAAGTGCCTTTTATGTGGGGTTAAAACTGGTACGGGGGATTAAAAATTAAAAGACAGGTGGAACATTCTGAATTACAGACTGGGATGGGACCATTCCGTAGTGTAAGAATGGGAAAGGCAGGGTTTAAGTCAAGTGACAGCCAAACCCAACTGTGTTAATAGTGCACAGCCAGAATACCTGACTGCTCTCAGCTGCCTCTGGTTTCAGGCACTTGTAGTTTTTGATTTCCGAGATCCACACTTGCATCATCACCAGTTCTCCTTAGTTTTTACTGTTCTGGAAGGTCACTAAACTCTCCCTGCTTGTATTTACCTCTACAGCTGTTTAGAAGAAGGGTTTGTACTATGTGGGGCCTCCGTGGAGCAGCATTTCAGTCCAGGAGTATTAGAAGAGATTATTTGAGTTCATACAGTTCACTTCAGTCTCTTGTTTTCCTGGGAAGGGCTGCTGCCAACCAGTAGGGCGACTTCTAAACAGATAAATTTAATTTTAACTTTTATTTTAAAACTACACAATTATTACTTGCTGATTTCCTGTGGTGCCTGTAATTCTCTAGAGCTTGCTACAAGCAACAGAACATGCAAGGGGAGATCAGTGTTTACTTGGGTTTCACTGGTGCCAGGGGACCACAGTGAAAGTTCAGAGTGCTGTTGAGAAATTAGGCAAGTGTCTAACTGGATGCCATCTTCTAATTAAAGCATGTACAGACATTGATTTTCTTGTATTCCCAACACAACTGATGTTTCCTCACGATTAAATTTTTTAATATTAGAAGTGGAAAATGGTGCCAACTCCAAGGGGAATTGCTGGTGGTGCAGATTATGCAATGTTCCAGTAAAAGTGGGTTGAACTGAGTGTTTAAGAGTATGTTGGGATTTAATCCTGTGGGATTTTTAGTGAGAAGGATGAGGTACCAGTTTTAATGTCACAGGGTGGACAATGATCAAGACACCTTGGGAAAGTTGAAAAATTGCTGCTTGACACTACAAATAATTTCAGCCTGAAACTTTTCCCTGTCCCTCCATTCCAAGGTGCAGCTACCCCAGTAACAGCTGCCACTTCTCTGGCACTCAGTGGAAAACACAAGTTCTTGAGCAGCCTCTGTCCAGCTGGATGGGGGATGTGCCCTTGATTCATTTAACTTATGTGATATGTTTATTTATTAATTGATTTTTGCCCCTATTGCTTTGGTAGTTGTAGTTCATGCTGTCTCTGAATTCCTCTTTCTTGCTCTCATGAGCATTTAATTCAAACATTGTTATAATTGAATTAAATGTTCCCGAATTGGCAACTTGTATTGCTAAACTTGTCTGTGTTATCTTTGAACTGTTTTGAGACACAGAGTCAGTAACTGTTCAGGTAGTATTCCCTGGGAGGAAAAAAGGGAATTGCTAGTACTCTTTTTGCATTTCATACAGATGTAACAAAGTACTTGGTGAGTCAATTTAGGCTAAAATAGATATTAAGAACTCACTTTAAAGTTGTTTCAATGTGTCTGGCTTTATACCTTGGCCTTGGAGCCTTGACAAATGCTTTTGGCTGCAAATATTAAAAATACATGTATTTGGAGTAGTGAGGAGAGAGCAGTGACCAGGAGGGGATCAAAGAGTCAGCAAGAGAAATACATAAATGTGCTCTTGGGTGTAGTCATAGCAAATATTATCAATAGCAGTGGATATGGCTGAAAGGTGTCTAAGGAAGAACAAAGAATCACTGCTTTTTTTCTTCTGCTTTTGAACATCAACATCAGCTGAAGGGGTAAGAACACGAAAAATAAACTCAGCGGGGATCAAACAGAGACATTCCAACCTGACTTAGGGAAATAACTGGAATTCATGACTTTCTCTGGAGGCCAAAGTGATGATACAGAGAAAAAACAATAACCTTCTCCTCGCTTTCTGTAATTGACACTGATTTAAAATCACATACCCAATAGTTTTCTCAAAGTTCTCATCCTTAATTCTGCATCCTTAAGTGTGTAACAAGATGTTGACATCAGGGAAATGCAAAAGCCCTTTTTGTACTCCTGGCATGTGTTTGCTTCTGCTTTCCTGTGGGGTGTGTGTGTTTGTATCAGGTGATGGCATTACCAAGAGTCAGCAATGTGAAACACACACTCTGAAAATATAGACTTTGTCATGGGGGTTGTAGTCAAAATTTGTCCTCAACATCCCCTCTTTCTGTGAGGTTGAGGCGGTCAGGTTAATGTTTGCCAGGTGAGTTACAGCAGCATTTAACGCAAGCTGTGGAAATGGATTGAGCTTGGAATTCGTGAGATGTTCACTGTCTGATGTAAGATGTATTATGGATAATTTATGAATTTAGTGTGTGAAATAGATTCTTAATTTAGTTTTTGTCACTGAATCACAGAATTTCAGAGGTTTGAAGGCAGCTGTGGGGCAGGGTCAGCCACAGCAGGTCCTTCAGGACTGTGTCCAGCTGTGATTTGAATGTCTCTGTGGGTAGAGATCCCAAAACCTCTCGGAAACCTGTTGCAGTGCTCAGACACCTGTGTAGTGCAAAAGCTTTCTTTTAATATTTAAAATGGGAATTCTTGCTTTGTCACTTCATGCCCAGTGCTGAATAAAGGCAAATTTCACCTCCATTGTGGCAGTACAGCCCAGCAGGCTGGTGGCCTTTGCTGCAGGGACACACTGGTGGCTCAGGGTTGGCTCCTTGTCCACCAAGGCCTCCAGGTCCTCTGGAAAGCTGCTTTCCAGACAGCCAGGACAGTAAAGCTGTTGTTTGTCAAGCTTGCAAAGTAATCTATTGCAAAGTCTTCAATTTATTTTAATATTGGTAATATTTGAAAGTATCTTAAGTCTTGTAGAAGGATTATTGCACCAGGACCAAAGGAATGAACTCCGAATTTTTATTGTATTTTTATAGATTCTTTTATAATAGATTTTGTAGATTCTGACGGATTTTTGTAGGTTTGAGTTGAGATGGACCAAGTTATTTCACAGCAATGTGACCTCAGAGCTCATAGATGTCGATGCCTTCAAGCCTGAGGTGGGGATCAGGATGTGGAGGTTGAGCAACAATAAAATTTCTTGGTATCTACAAAGGGCAACTGAAGTCACAGTGTGAATAATTACAGCTTGGTTCCTTTAACATGCACTTGTTAATGCTGAGTTCTTGGCCATCTTCCAATGCTAATATGAGGAATTGGTTTTTTAAACTATTTTATTGTATTATCAAACTGCTGATGTTGAAGACATTATTGGCATTGAAACTATTTCCCTTATGAGCCGACTTGACTTGACTATCAGTTTATTAATCAATTTGTAGTTAATTGATTTAAATATTTTTTAATGACTTTTGACTGTCTCGTTAGTGGGAATGATTTAATTCCTGAGCACTCAGGTGGTGCTGAAACGTGACTTTGAACTTTGATTGTGCTGCTGGAAGTCATAACACTGACTTTGTTCTTGGTGCAGTTACCAAATGTGGGAATCTGTCAGCAGGAGTCACACTGAGCAGGAAATGACTTCTGGAAGGATTTTTAGGTTTCCTAAACCTCAGGTACTCCCACCACAGTAAAGAAAATCACCTGAATGATCATGTGGCAACAACTGTAGCAGCTGAGCACATGCTCTCACTGTCTTCAGGCCAGGGCTGGTAGTTGCTTTGCTCCTTCTCACAAGCTTGGAATAATCCTTCACAATATTGAGATATCCAGGTGATTTCTCTAATGTGGAAGCACCAGGAAAACAATAGTCTTTCCTCTTGGAAGCTCAGTGGATGCTGGCACACAGCTTCTCATACAAACAAATTTGACCACACTTGACTTTAGACCATTTTTCTGCATGTGCCCCAGCCCTTTTTTACCACAGTATCCAATAAATACAATAGAATTAAGTCACAGAATCATAGAATGGTTTGGGTTGGGAGGGGACTTTGAAGATCATCGAGTCCAACCCCTTACCCTCCCACTAAACCATATTTGCCCTGTCCAACCTTCAGTATTTCAACGATGGGACATCCACAGATGTGACATTTTCCAGTGTCTCAAAATTTTCTGACTTCTATCTAATCTGAATCTGCCTTCTCTTAGTTGACTGTAACTTGTTTCTGCTCCATGGTAACACACACTTCTTGTCTATTTAATACCGAGAGGAGTAAAGCTGCTCGTTTAAACTGAGATCTGTAATGGCCAGATTACACACCAGTCTGGTTTGGATTTAGAGCAGCCCAAATAAGCATCCTGGTCTTGTTATCTGAGCTCGCTTTGTATCATAAAACGACCAGGCAGCTCTTGTAAAATAGTTGTTTAACAGCAGCTGTGTTTTACAAAGTTTTGGCCTGGGGCAGAGTTTTACAGTGGCACTACAAGCTCAAACCCAGGGGCTGGTTTTAATGGGAATGTCAGTAGGTCCATAACCAGAAATGTGGCATGTGTTTCTATACCTTGAGCTATCAGATTTATTGCTCTTTGGGTGCTTCATAAAGTAAGCTTTGGATTTTCTGAAAGAAGCTGTAAGGAACACAAGGATGATCAAATTCTGAAGGAAAACTGCTTTTCTAATTTTTTGGAGGGGGTTGTTTTAGCCTTAAAAGCCTCTGTGAAATAAAACCTGGTGGAAACCTTTTACTCAATGCCGTTAGACCAATGTTTAATTCCACAGTTCCCCCTCAATGTGGTGAATATGGAAAAAAATTTAATAGTCCATTGAAATTCTGCTCTGTGAGAGCTTGTCATGTGTAGGAACTGGTGTCTTGCATCACTTTTGTTTGCTGCTGCCAGAAGATGTAGATTGTCCATATTATAAGTCTGTGGCCAGACCTCTTCTAAACGCTTGTTTTGGTATTTCCCTGTGGTTTTCTCCCTGTTCTTTTTCAGCCACGTAAAACCTGATGATTGTGTGTTTTAAGTGGATGGAATATGGTGGATTAATATGAAAGGGAGCATTCTTTTAGTTCTCTTCTTGCTTTGCTTTGGTTTGCAGCAAATTCACTGAAATAAACCTGAAGTAAAGCTCAGAGGTTTCAGAAGTGACCTTGAGGTAGGATGGGATGTTCTGAAGGAGGCAGAACATCCTGCACAAGGTCAGTGACCGTGGCTGAGCCTGAAAACCTCTTTCATTCAGTGGTGCTAGTGAGGGGCTTCCTCTGCCTGAATTTGCCCCGGTGAAACTCCTCACCCTGTGGACCTTTGGAGTTCAGTAATGGCTATTTTAACCTTACAGGAATGGAACCCTGCAGTTTGGAGCTTGTATGGTCATGTCTTGGTGTTAGTCTACCTTGGGGGTGGTTTTTATCCCTGTTTCATCTTTAAAGTCAATGTTTATATGAAAACAGCTTGCAGGCTCCTTTGGATGAGAAGAATTGCTGGGGGGCTCCCAGCATTTTCAGATCTCGATCTTTTGGTGTGGGATGAGGAGGAGGGAGAGGCTCTACTGTGGACCTAAGGTTGGCTTAAGACATGTATTGGTGGCCAGAAAAGAGGAACAATAAAGCTGTAATGGTCTCTCTTGAGTTTTCAGACATACATGAATCTGGCAGGTGTGGGAAGTGTGTTCCTCAAGGGTCAGACACTGGGCGGGGCGTTGGGAGAAGTGTCTCCTTGACTTCTCCTACCTTCTTCCCTGAGGGCAGAACATTATGGGCCTTTTGTCTGCCCAGTGTTAAGTTCTTACAGTTCTGTGGGATGAATGCAATTCATCTATTTATTCCAGAGGTAAAAGACATCCTGCCCAGATGGGCTGTTGTTTCCTCTTTATCTCTTGGTTGTGAAGTAGATGCTTAAGACCTCAAGTCCTGTTTTAGCCTCACAAATGTTGTTATCTACAGTCTGTAGATTTCAAGCCCTGATAGTGCTGGTGCTAATTCCTGTGAGCTGAGCTCACAGAGTGGTTTGGCATTGCTGGTGTCATGACCAGCTGCTGCTGGGGGGGAGATGCTCTTCCCTCTCCTCTCACCCTGACCACCAACTGCTTCTGCTGCTCTTCCTGTCTGGCAGCTTCAGGCAGCCTTGGTATA
>VYZS01038583.1:0-23634 GCA_013400695.1 Neodrepanis coruscans
TAAAGGCATTCTCCGACACAGAAAGATGCTGAAAATTCCTGTATTAGAAAGCAAAATTGGAAGAAGCCTCTTGTAAGGGCATGGTAGGGAGCAATATCTATCTTCTAACCCTTTAATTTAATCTGTTTTAATATGCTGAGTGTACCATTAGATGAGATATTTCATTCTTATTTATTGAGTATTTTTCACTCTGATAAATCTGTCTTTTGAACCATTGTGATATTTAAATGTCTTTCATTGTGCATGCTCTAAAGAAAAAGGAAGGTAATTTCCTATCTGGCTCAGTTACAGTCATGCCACAACCCTTGACTTTCCTCTCATGTTGCTCACATTGGCCTGTGGTACAACCCAGTGCAGTATCTGGTTCAATTTTAATGAAGAACCACATGAAATAAGTATTTAGTCCTTTGTGAGAGGCCTGGAGTCATTACATGAATTTACAGTTTGTTTGACAAATTTGTTTAAAATTTGATTTTACAAATATAAACTTACATTTCAAATTAAACATGGTACTATTGAAATAAGGTGGCTACATAGCTGAATAAGTTACAGAGGCAGCTACCACACAGTAAAGCTTTTTCTGTAAATGAATACTCTCACTGAACTCACAATAGCTTTTTCAGAAATGCATGACTGGTAAATGTGCACAAAAGTGCTTTGAAGCTGATGGAACTGGAATGTCTTAAGTCAGTAGGGAATTTGGGCCATCGCCTGCAATTAATATGAATCACCTTGAAATAAGAGAGTATTTTCATAATCAAAACGGTTCTTTGCTTGATGTCAAAATACAGACAGAAGGCTAGTTTTCCTGCTCCTTTGTAGCTAGCTCAAGCCATTTTGACCTTGGCAAAAATAACAGAAAAAATGAGTATTTGTGAGGTATTAGTGGCAGAAGTAGATATCAGAGCTGTTAGAAACATACTTCCTGAAAAGGTTCACAGATGTGCAGAGGGTCAGCTCAGGGTTCAATCTTAATAAAGATACATTTTGCAGATTTACTTGGTCTGAAATGATATACCAATGCACTGAAATTAAACAACTTTCGCCTGGGGGATTTTGGCAGATATTTTGACTTTGCTTTTGCATTAAATGTTTATTTTCATGGAATTATTCAGCCTGGGGATTGTTTGTGCACAGTGTAGGGCAATGGAGAATAGGCACTATCATTGTATCAACCTACCCTCTCAACTTTTTAGTAATGATGAATTAAGTAGACACACACTGGTCCCTACTTTTCTAAGCAGTAAATCCTATTCCTGCTCTTCTAGCTGTACTGAATACCTTTCTTTAACTTGCAGGAATAGCACACTATTTGCATCGTAATATGTGGAAACTCACTGTTCACACTTCTGTTGGAAATGTCAGTGTAATGTGTAGCATGTGTTAACTGCTCTCGTGAGCAATTTTATTGAGGCACATTCTGGTGTAAAGATTTATTTGGGTGTTCATAATTTCTTGGACTGAACTGATGTCATGTAACATACACACAGCAATTCATGATACACTGAAAATTTAAAGAAAAGAGTTAGTATAGAGAACTTTGTTGCTATCTTTTTAATTATTATTATTATTTTACTGCAAGATCTTTAAGCAGAGCAATTACTGTATATTCAAATTATTTACCTAACAAAATTTCTTATAGGCAGATGTTTGCCCATAGGAACTACTCAAACAACAGAATTTCTATAAGAAACACACTTAAGATTATGAACACCAAGAGTAGAGTATAGCTTGCATTATCAAGCATTGCAGCATTTTCTGAAGATAGTACATTCTTCTTACCTATAAGAATCTGAAAACTGGGAATCAACTTCTGACAAGTTTTTCACTAAAAATGGTCGTAAAAACTTCAAAAAATTATTCTGGAAATCAAGCTGAGAATATGCAGAGATTGAAAACATGTTAATTTATACAGATCTGAACCATTCAATTAAGCTCATGCTCAAAATTATTTCCTCTGATAGGAGCTGCCTACCATCTGTTAAGTCGACTATTTCTATTGCCAATGATCTTAAGCTCATCACTTATGCTAGAGTGATTGCGATTCTTAATCATAAATATAATCTGTTCTTTTACCTCCCTGTCCTTCTCCTCTTCATTTGTGTCACGATTTTGGGGGGGCTTTCTTAGTCAGCAACTTCAGAAAGTGAAACCACAGGAAGAAAGCAAGCAGAGCCTGGGAAGGAGAAAATGGGCAGTTGTTATTGTTGCCTACTGGTTTACAGTGATTTTTTGTTGACCACAGCACAAACAGTTTTGTGTGCATTTTCCTTGCATTTGATACACTATTGAAATTAGAAGGGATGGTGGCTACAGCTTTGGGTCATCTATTCACTCCCTTTCTACATGTCAGTGCTTTTCACATGTACAAAAAACTTTTAATTTTCATAAAAGGGTCAGGTCCCTGAGGAAGTGTGAAAGACATCTGAATCAGCACTATTTGTTCAATAACTCCCAGAAGTTCACTTATACAGTTCCTTCTGGCCAATCCTTGTATCTGGGGATCTCAGATCCGGAGAGTAGCATATTTTTCTGTACAAACACTTATATTTACCTGAAATTAAGGACCATTTCAAACAAACAAGGAAGAAAGGATTGTCACAGTGTCATTAGTGATTTTTTGTGAGATGTACAACAAAGTAGAAGGACAAAGATTTGCTGATATCTTGTTCCATTTAACAAATAATTTTCTCCTGCATTTCTGGTACTTATTCACACTTATCTATTTCATTTTCTGGTTATTGTATTCTCTAGGTCATTCCTTCTCCCTTGTCTCCCTGCCATCAGAAAGAAAACATGGAAAGCAGACATGAGGACTATCCCCTCCTAACCTTGTCTTCCTGCACAGACGCTAATAATATCTTCATGCTCCATAGCAGCATGGGGCACAGAAATTCAATTTTAAATTCTTCCTGCTGACTCTAGAGTCCACTGGGTCTTACATTCACCCTGAAAGTGCATACGTGTTGGCTGTGTAATGGTCATAAATTCTAGATGGTGCAGATTATCCAGTGCTACAGGGCAGTCAATGAGTACCTGTCATCTGAGAGCCATCGCGCTTGCTTGGATTGTAAACACTTCTCATGGCTCATTCCACTCCCACCCTGTCTCCTACTAAATATTTTCACCTCACACAGCATCTTGGATTTTGTATTACAATAAATAATAGAAGGGAATAAGAATAAACTAATTATTGACTTTTTAACTATATATTTTAGGGCTGCTCTATTTCTCTTTGCCTTTTTCTCTGTGGGTAGATGTCTGACTATATGAGGGAGAGAGTGAAATTCAGCATTGAAGACAAAATGGTTTTATCAGATGGGTAGAAGTGAGGGTGCTGTTACTTTTGCACCACCAGCTGCTTACTACATGAATTATTTATGAAAGTGTGACTGTCTGATTTCACATTAGTTTCTGGTATTTCATCATCCCTATTAGCAGGGATATTAGCAAAAATTATCATTCTTCAGTGTTTGAACAAGAATTCAGGAGCTTATCTTATTCTTGTAAAGCAAACAACACAAACTCAAACAGATTGCATTAAGAACAAGATACAGCAATGTACTGAACTCCCACAACTCCCACTGAGACAATGGAGTGAAGGCACTCTGCATTTCCTGGGATGGGAAAATCTAGTTCACTCAGTACTCTACTAAATTATAAATACATAGTTGACTTTACAACTAGGTCTTGGTGAAGAGTATATAATGCTGCAACAATCAGAGGAATCAGACTGGACATTTAAATTCATCAATATTCAGTTGATAGGCAAAAATGAACTCACATGGTATGATTTTCTAAGCTACTTGGAGTCTGTTTTGAAGTGTATTGGCATTTCCATGCAATGTAACATTTCCAGGAAGAAATAGAGACTTTTGATTGTACTGCACAGTATTCCACAGTAATTTCTTCACTGATATATAGCTTATTTACTTAAAATATGTATTGAAACTCAGAAGACGGATTCAAGTTCACTAGCAAAGTGATTTAAACTCTGAAGAACCAAGAGGTAAGAAGAGATAAAGCTGCTGTTTTAACATGAAATACGAATTCCCTTGGCTAAACTGTAAATGCCTTATTACTTTGCTATTCTGACACTAAGGAATTGAGAGGTAATTAAACCTGATTTATTTTCTATTGCAAACTCTGTTATTTAATTTCTTATCTACTTTATTTCAAATTTAGCATCATCATACTAATACAACTGCAATTCCACAGATAGTAGGTCTTTAACCTGATTCTCTGCAAGAAACTAAACTGAATTTCATGGTATGCCATTATAGCAAGCGCAAGTTATGACTTCTATGACAAAGATCTCAAAGTAAACAGAAAAAATACATCTTCATGAACAACTGTATGCTACCATGAAATGGATATTTTCTTTGCTCTAACTTTGGATCTTGAAAACTGGGATATGATTAGAAACGCCTTTATAAAGTCAGTGGTAATCCACAGCTCCCTTGGAGCTTGTGAGTATGTTCATTGCTGTAACAAGCCATTCCATGTGAGCATAGGGTGAAGTTACAGAAGTATTTATCATTATGAGGAAATAATTGCAATTGAGGATCATATCCCCACAGCTATTTAGGTGCCTAAGGCTAATCCTGGCATTTCCAAATCTGCAGCTGAGTTTCTTGTCTTCCTGAAGGTGACTAAATTTCCCTCCTTCAGTGTCTGTATAGCTGACTAAAGCAGCAAAGCTGTTTTGCTGCTGACTAATAGCTCAGAGATCAAGGTCAATCTGAGGCCCAAAAGATTCCCAGAAGTGAAGATATTAAGAAGATATAAATTCTCTACAGGGAGGAAAGTATCTGGGGTTTTGCAGCCTCCCCGTCTTGTCCCTTTTTATTCCCATTTCCCGTGGCATGTACTAGGAACATGCTTTGTACCTGCCCAGTGGCAGGGAAGAGTGGTAAAGCCATCCCCATGACTGTGGCTGACAGGGAAGATGATGCCATCCATGGGGCCTGTGGCAAGGGGGGACAGAGCTGTGTGTGCCAAACAGTACATATCAGTGAGGCCAAGTCTGTGCTGATAATAGTCCCACAGCTGAGGCCAGCCCTGCTGTCACTGGGCTGGTCACATCCTACTCCCTCCTAGTGACATCTGTGGAGTTTGAGGAAGAGGGGAAAGATGTCATGCCAAAGCTTTGTGCTCTGGCTTTGTCCTTTTGCTCTTGCTTGTTTTGCCATACTAATGAGCCCACTTGGTACCCTCCAAGATTAGCTAAGCTTTTGTATAGATATTGAGTCGAGAGACAGAAGAATTTCTTCATGGAAAGGGTTGTCAAGAATTGGAATGGGCTATCCAGGGAGGTGGTTCAAGAAATGACTGGACATGCCACTTAGTGCCATGGTCTGGTTAACAGGGTGGAGATCAAAGTGAAGACTTGATGATCTTGGAAGTCTTTTCCAGCCTAAACAATTACGTGATTCTGCCTTAATCAGCAGAAGAAGAACAGTGCAATATCATCATAATGACCACTTAAAAAGGGTCATATATGCTTTGACTACCAGGGCTTGAGCTGTCAAAGCAAATGATTATATGTGTGACAAAAGTAATGTGGTTTTGGTTGAGGACTATGAGCAGACGACCCTTATTAATCAGCTGGCTTCATCATTTTCCTCACCTAGACCACTGCTTTGTCTTCCCCTCTCCTTGGCATTTTGTTCCTGGCCAGGTGGCTCCGTGCAGCACTTGAAAATACATGGGCAGCCTGACAGCTCAACTGGTGGCTTTGAGCGCTGAGAGCTTGGGAAATGCAAAGCATAGCAAAGCAGGAGCCAGGCAGAATCCCCGTGTCAAAATAAAAGTGATCTATCTTTTTAAGCAAAGTCAGCAAAAGAGTAGAAACATGTGGAAACAAAGCTGTTTCCTCATGTCAAGATAAGAGTGGTCTTACTTGTTGAGTCTGGCAGTCCTATGAAATACTGAGTGTCATCAAGTCCCAGAGAACTCTCTTCACACAGCTCTCACCTTCAAAAGTTATTAAGGTATGACCTTATCTTAGTTGCTTGTTTGTTTGTTTGGTGTTTTCACGCTATTATTACCAATTGGCAGAAAGAAAGTGCCCAGTATGAGTCAATAAGGATTGTCTTCACTTGGCACTTGACTTTTCGGAGCCCTCTTAGAACTTGTTCTCATTTATTGTTAGGAAAAAAAATATTTTCCTCATGTGGAATTTAGATGAGAAAACTGGTCAGCAGAAGTTTATTTGTGTCTGGAGTAGGGAAACAGTATTATAATAGAAATATATGTTGGACTGTTATCACATTGATTTTGGTAAAAATTGCCATCATCTTCTCTGCATGTGTGTGCAGGTTAATTAAAAAGTTCATAGGCTTGCCTGTGAAAAGCTGTATTTTTAAAAATGTAGATTTGAATTTAGAAGCTTAATGAGATCTACAGAAATCTTACAGTTTTCTGTTCAAAGGCAAAAGGAAGTAGAAATAATACTACAGTCTGTTTTCTGACCTTTTCTTGAGCAAACTGACTTTCTTGGATATGCAAGGCAATTAGTAACTCCATAGACAGTAATTATATCCATATAATATTTGTTGCACACCAAAAGAAAAATAGAAAATTAAAATCCCATGGTTGAGTATTCAATACACAAACACCAGCATGATCGCTGCTTGTGTTTTACATCCAAGGCCCAGAACAATGTTTTTCAGACAACAGATATCCTTCAGGATAAAGCTTTAGGAATCGTTGCAGAGAACTCAGGAGCAGATGATGGCAATAGCAGGGGAACATTTTTATGGGGACAAGGAGAATGTAGGATGGCAGAGTTTCCCACTGAGAGTTCAGATAGTGCTGGCTAAGTGGCCAATGCCAGGAGCCTTGGGCTCCACCCCCAGGTCTGGAAAAGAGTGTGCAGAATCGTATTTGCTTTTCCTACACCTGTGTGATCATTTCTGTTCAGATATATCTCAGCCCTTCCTTCTTCATATTCCACCCCAGCCTCAGTTTCTGCATTCATATAATCTAAGTCTATTTACTTAGGCTTCACACCCTAAAAGTAGATTTCTTACATGGCTATTTTCAGTACTGTAGTTTCCTTGCTTCAATGTATTTATCAATAACCCTGTGACATTTCCCTATCTTTATTTTTGTCAGCCTCTCTTCCCCCCTTTGCCTTCTAGTCATCCATTCCCCCCTACAGATTCCTTATCCTAATCTCTGTACTGTAACTACTGTAGCAATTTCTGACATCACCAGCTTGTGACAGGTTTTCAAAGCCTGCCTACTACTCTGTGAAGATAAATTTCTCTACCAGCTTCTATACAATTTTCTTCTAGAAATTTGCTTCAGAAAGAAACATTGCTTTTCCTCCCTCCTCAAATTTTATGCAATAGCCTGGTTTGTTGTGTGAACATAACTGCATTTTCACATTGAATCATCCAGGTATGCATGCTTTATCCCTTCAATGTGATTCAAAGTATCATTTTGCTGAGTAGAAATGTGACACAATACCTGCCATATCTACTGGTTGGACTACTGGGCTGAGGCTGTCAAAAATAGATCTGTATTTGACATTAAAAGTCATGAAAATAAAATAAAGGAAGGCTTCTTAAGACTTAGGAATCCTTTTTTTCTCCCTCTTACAGAAATGGTTCAAGCCACCACTATCAAATAAAACTGTTTTCTCTGTATTCCTTTCTTAATGTATCTGGTACTTTCTCTGTATGGTCACAGAGTTTGTCTCAGATTTTCACATGAAATTGAAGCCTCCTATGTTGCAGCAAACCTTTGGGCTAAGCCTTCTGAGTGTCAATATTAGTCCTGTCCTTTACCACTAGTTTTCCTGTGACTTTAAGAGAATCTCACAAATCTCTGAAAGGTTCTTTTGTGCAAAACTGAGTTATACATCTATAACCTTCCTAACAATTTATTTTTGTAAGTGAAGACAACAGTGAGCAGAACAAAGAATTTGCAATCACACTTTAAAGTGCAACAATCAGAAGGTCTAAATTGTTCAGGATTGTCTTGTAACTCCTCTCAAGAATATCCCTAAAATAATTGGGTGTGCAGCAGTTGATACAATAGGAAAACTGGGGTAGCAACCTGGGAACATCTTTCAAGAAATTCTTCTGACAATGTTCATAATCCAATGATGGATAGATGCCTGCATCAGCAGGAATATCTGAACTATAGCCATGCAAAGGTGCTGCAGGGCTTCCTGCTTTTTTAGAGAAGTGTTACACATGTAGACAGCACAGGTACCCAGATGGGGTTCAAGCAGGCTACATCTGTGCTGGGCTTTCTGGGAGCAATTCCAGTGTCTCAAAACTGGCTTTTCCAGGAGGAATTCCTTGTTTCTGTGCAGTGGTTGATCCTGCAGACTTCCTCCTGCCCTTTCCATGGGTAGGGTGTAGTCATGTATTCGTTGCTTCACATGTACAGAGATGCCTGCACAGATTTTCACTGACATGAGTCTATTGGGAGCCATTTCAGCATTTCCCTAGCTCTAAGGACACCCATCAGCCTGGATTTGCTGTCTGTGCCCACAGAGGGCTGTGCTGGTGAGTGTATGGTTGCAACACAGTGACTTGTCTTTCACCTTGCAGTAAGCTCCTCTTCTATCTTACTGTCTTAAGTATTGACACTGTTTGCAGGCAACACAGATCCAGCTTGGAACCAGTGTATTCATCACTGCTTGGGTTACTTTGTTGTAAAAATAGTTAATGTTTGTGGTGAGGGTTCAGCAGCAAGGCTTACAAGAAGTATTAGATTGTCATCCAGTCCTCTATCCACCTCTCTAACACCAGCTTTTCTCAGCATCTGTGGGCATCTGAGATGACCATTTCCTATACAAATTGTGAGAAAAATGTCCCATTACAGTCCTGGACTCTTCAAATTTGGGATCAGAAAAGACTCAGACTGCAAGTTGGTTCTGCGAACAGCCATTGGCCAATGCCTACAAGCCCTCAGAACTGCAAGGATGACTGATTTCTTTTTGGGTGTTCCCCTTGGAGAGCAGAATGCCCATCTGTTCAGTCAGATCTAGATACATAAACTGTGCACAGCTACATGCCCTTTCCATCCTCCTGAAAGGCTGCTAACGAGAAAATGGGCATGGCTCAGGCACCTGCACATACATATCTAGTGATGCTTGAGATGCTCTGGAGTATCCAAGACACCCAGAGAAATAGCACATATGACAAATACCAGAGGGAAATCTGTGCCCATAGGGATCTAGATAATTTAGGATTGAGAGGCTTAAGTGGGTGTGAGTTAGTTGGGAATGAGAAGGAGGGAAATTTACCAAGTGGTTCACCTGATCCGAGGGTCTGTGGTAGAAGAGCCTATGAGAGTTAGAGAACTGATGACAAGTGGAAAAGTTCGCCCTTGACTGTTCTCACTGAGATGGTTCTCAGAAAAGCTCCATAAGAGTATTTGCCTGTTCCCCACTAAACGTTACCAATCTTTCCAATGAAGTACATCAAAACTATCACAGCTGTGCTCTTTTCATTTGCCAAAGTATGTCACTATGTTTGAAGGTTGCTTGTGTTGTTTTGTGGGGTTAATGTTTGGGGTTTTTTTTAGTTAAAAAAATAAGCTAGCATCTGTAAATGAAACTGTGAAAAAGTGAAATGTTTTTACATGTGATGTTCAGGACATTTCCCCAGCTTGATAAATTTGGGATGATATGACAAGAAACTACTATGCAAGCAAAAGCATAACGGAAATCATGGCTAAAGTGCAGTGGAGAGATAACTCATATTTTGAGGAAATTAATATTAGGGAGTACCTACAACTGGTGATCTGAATACCCTTATGGGAAAGAACCAAGAAGAATAATATATTACTCTTCTAAATAAAAGTTTTAAAAGAGATGGATCTATTCCACAACAGTAAAAAAAAAGTAACTTTATCTGAAAAAATCTAGGAAAACAAGTAAATACATGACATGTATTCTTATGGTCTAACACGCAGGAACTGCAGAATTTGAGCTAGAATTTTGTTAGAAGTCACCAATCTTTTCTATATACACATCAGTCAAACAGCCAGGTAGCCTTCTTGATGCAATTTATATTGAAGGTTGTAATTCTTTGTAACTATTGTCTTTGTGAAGCAAGACTGTTAATAGTAACTGTTTAGTTAAGCAGTGGCGCTGGTTTCCCACTGGTTAACAAGAGCCTTTGTTGACAAGGTCTCATGCATATTTCAAAGGCAGGAATAGCAATTTTCTTGTTTGGCAGCTTCAAAATGTCATTTTGCCGCAGCACCTATGTTAGGAATGGATACAGTATCTGTTAGTGTCTGGGAGGTTTTCCAATTAAATGAGTCGAAGCTGACAGGACTTGAATGAGTTATTGTATGCTTCTATGTCTTAAAATTTGAGTGCTTGATATTTTTAGCACTTCAGCTGGGTTGTTAGCATAACTTAGGCTTTTCGTTAACTTTCCCTCAGTGACCTACACACTTCCAATTTTATATGCAGCCCTCACTTAATCTGATTTCAATAGCACCTTGATTCTCAACAGCTTTGTATATCTGTTCCTATATATCTGCTCTAATTCCTATTAATTTTCAATTTCATTTACAATGTAATTTATAATTATGAAAGATCAAATGTCTTTTGCCAACTGCTAATTACATTTCAAAAGAATCTCTGATTTTCATAAAACAGCATCTGCTTTAGTTGTGGATTTCACAGTTTCTTAAGTGTTTGCATGTGTCCATTTGCTCTTCAGAAAATAATAATTTTATTTGTAAAGATAATTCCTTTTATGAAATCATATCAAATATTTCTGATTTTTCTACACAACAGAGAAAGTGTCTAAGTTGTTACATTTGTTTCCCAGTTTATATCTGTCAATTATTTATTTCATGCAAGTTTTTCTAACCTAATCAATTTTCACACCTTTTTTTCCCCACGGTCAGGCTTGGAAAGTAGAGAAAATCCAGTTATCTGAGGTTATGACTCCAGTTAAAAAGAATAAGGAAATCTGGTATGCTATGATTTATTTTCTCAAATGCCTTCTGAATACCCAAAAAATTCTCTGTGTCTGATTTCTGTGCACTTTATAAATCAATCACATTGGGCATTTGATATTATTAATGCTTTTTGAAGTCAGGCCTTTGTTCTTCATGTGTTGTATGCCGGTAAAAGGTTTTGTTTCCAGCCGCAAAAAAAAAAAAAAAGAATCCCAGTTTTGTGTTCTTTAGTTTAACACTATGAGCAAAGGCCAACTAACCTGGAATAAGAATATTTAAGGATACCAGCAAAAGCTTAACAGCCAGGCACCAGACAGGATATTACCCCAAATTACTATAGTGCTATAGTTTTCTATTTGATGCACTGAAGTCCAGAATGAAGATTCCACAGCTCACTTGATGGATGCTAGGTATGCATAGCCACAGCTTCCTCCCAGCAGAGATGATGGTTTCCAATTTGGATATAAAAAACAGCTGGGTTTGTCTCATTTCATGCCTAAAGTGACCAGTGTTCTCAGAACACAGCAACTACACCTGGACATGACCATCCTCCCTAAAAAAGCATTCCATTTCTTTGGGAAGAGGTGAAGGATGACATGATTGTGGGACTCCTTTCATGCAGTGTTGCAGTAAACAAGGTGTCCTTAGGGGCTGTGTCATGGACAAGGATGTTCACTCTCACCAGGAGCAATGCCACTACAACTTTTCCTGGAGCAGTAGTTGAGGGCTTTGTTTTCAGTCTGTAGGTAATTGTGGGTGGCTACAGAGAAGCCTGTAGTTTCATGTCTTCTCTGCACTTAAAAGAAAGTAATGAAAATAAGTAGATAATCTAACTGGTCTTAGGCTCTCAGAAAAACAAGCTCCTTTCTCTGTTTCCTATGATTGTCCTGAACGATGCCTAGTAAGATTTATAGCTGTATATCTATGCAATGGTAACCTCAAACGTCAAGATAACTCTTCCAAATCTCGACTTAAATGGTTATTTTAGCTGTAGTGGGTATCCTTTTTACACTTGGTACCTTCAGATGATATCAGATAACATCTTGTTGTACAGACATTGCACAAGCAGCAATGAGCACCCAAGGAGGTAACTGCATTATAGAATGACTTGGATTGGAAGGGACCATAAAAATCACGTAGTTCCAATCCACCTGCCATGGACAGGAGCACCTTCCACTAGTTGTGCAGCCTGTGCTAGGTAAAGCATGTATTTGGGTAACTATTACGGAAAGATATGGGGAAATGAAAAGTCATATAATGTATAAACATTGCGACAGTTTGTAGCTCTTAGAACTACCTTCACCTTTTTGTTGTTGTTGTTGTTTTGTTTTGTTCTGTTTTTACTAAAATGTGATGCCTTAAAACCCCAAAGATAGGGATTTCATCAAAAAGGCTATAGATAGTCAATAAACAACAGCAAAGGACTCAGTTTTCAGATAAGTAAGACTCTGAGGCATTTTTGTTAAACTGTTGTCACAGTTGGGATTTGGAGGTTATCAATAAGTGTTATCCCTAATGTAATTTCTTTCCAATCATTATGTAGCAAACACAACAGGAATAATAAGTGTCTTAGTGAAATTGAGCTGACAATGGTATTTAAACAGAAAAAAACCCTACTATTTCATTTTCAACATTTCTTGTTGTCTTCAATGTTGCTTGCTCTAATTTGTTCCCCTGTCTTAGATAACCTACCAACCATCCAGAAAACCTGATGTACCTGACTCTTGCTACTTATTTTGGTGTTGTTTTAAATATTTTTACTCTTTTTGACATTGAAGAAGAGATTTGGAAGCGTTTATAAAGCAGACAAATATTGGAATCTAACTATCTCACTCGGGAGCTTAGAAAAATGTTTGAAAGATTGAAAGTTTGAAAGCTCTCAGAGAGAAAATCTAATAGATGCTGTTTTACATTTTTATTGCAGTGATTATCATGTTTTTATAGTATTAACTTTTCTATATTCACACTCATATTTCACAATTACTTTCACATTAAATCACAGCAAATTTTGAAACTTCTTTGGGTAAAACGAATATATGTATATGTATATGTATGATATATGTATATGTATATATAAATACCTGTGTTGAGAAACAGTCGTCTTTTGTGTACTTATGGACATCATATACTGGGTGAGTAAGTAGTGAATTTCTCTAGCCTTTTCCAAATGAAAATAATCTAATTTTCAACTGAAGTTAAGCCAGTGATTAAATATTATGCTGACTTATGCAACGGCTTCTTGGTTGTAAAAAATAAGTGACTGTTTTCTGTTTTGATTTGATTCTCTAAAATAAAAAGTAGGTGTCCATATCTGTCAACAGGCAAGTACCTGCAAGAGCACAGCAGCAAAATCATCTGGCCAACTTAGTCAATGAGTCCTTTCTATTTTTCATAGATTGTATAAACTAGGATTTATGCAACTGTGAATACATGGAGGGAAGTACAAATCACAAACATATTGCACATAATTATAAATTTGTGTCCCCATCTGATATGATATGTAGCAACTCTGAGCTCTCCCAGTTTTTTTGTAGCCAGGCCAGATAAATCCTCTTTAAAGAAGGAAATCTAAAAGTTTTAATAAACGAGTCATTAACTGAAGGATGTATGACAGTGCCATTGACATCTTGAAAAGAAGAAACAAAAGGGTGTGCCAGAAAGATACCTCTACAATATGCAGGTATGAATATCTCATCCCTGTGGTTAAAAATCAAATGAGAAAAGTAGAACTGCATTTTGGGGGAACTTCATCCTGGGATGAAGTGAAGCAAGGCATAAAAAGTTCAGTAACATTAGTTAGGGGATAAGTCTCCTGATACATCAGTAAAAGTTCATATATTCATTGATCTCAGTGATTGTCTAAGGGGTTCTGAAAAAGGAGATTAGCGATACAGTAGATTTATCTAAAAAAATACAGTTTTAGGAAGATGTGAAGGAATATTACAACAGCCTAGTAATCCAAATCCCTGGAAATGATCTTTCAAACATATATTATTACCTTTCCTCTATGCTACAGTATATTTATTAAAATCTCCAAAATCAGAAAGCCATTTTTTTTGTATAAACAGACTATACTCTAATTTTTCTCTTCAAAGTTGAGCTCTCTTTAATGCTCCATTCCCTAAGGACATATCTTGAGTGCTCACTCTGTGTCAGCTTAATGAGGGCATCTTTTACAAATGAGAGCAGTCAGTGTTCTCCCACCATCCCATCACTGATCCTTTTGCTGTTCTTTTCTCTTCAGGATTTTTTTTTTTTTTCCCAAAATGAGAGACTTTGAATAGAGTTTTCGTTTCTACCCTAGCTGGGTCACCACTTAAATGAGTAGCTTCAGGAAATACTCTCATCATCACTATTCAAAATATCCAGAAACATGTTCCAGAGCTACAGAGAAATTGTCAGGGTTGAATGATAAAGTATTGTTTTGTCTGCCATAGTCAGCTAAGTACAAGCTTGCCTGAAAATTGAGAGTTCAGAAGTTCAACATGAGTTCAAATGTTAAGTTTGTATTTCACGAGAGAAAGAGAGAATGACTGATAAGTGTTTATATCATGGTATTGGATTAAAATAGATATGTTATGGCTCCTATATCTACTTAAAATTTTATCTGAATAAATTGTACTACTGTGACTGGAAAAACCACCCAAGGCAGTGACCAGTTAAACATGTACAGATGGAAGTTGGCTTAAATCAATCAACCAGTGGCCCTTGAAAGATTTAGGTCATTGTGCATCGAGGATGTGGAGTCAGAATGTGCAGCTGGAAATGTTATGAACTGATCCAAAATAAAACCCAGTTTGTGGTGACACAGATCATAGATACTGACAACTGGGTGCTGTACATTTCTCTATGTTGTGTCTGATCTTCAGTTTTTTTCTTGACTGGTGAAATGTCAGCTACATATGTGTGTGTGGTGGATTGATTTTGGATGGACACCAGGTACCCACTAAGCTACTTTACTACTCCCCTTCTCATGTTGTGGTGGTTTTACCACAAATTCAGCGATTTTGGAGCAGAGACGCTGAGAGAAGTCACAAACACATCCCAAAATAAAGAAAACACACAAATATCACAGTTTATTTTGCACAAAGACAAAAACCCGACAAATAAAGTGCAAAACAGACAAACAAATTAAATTTTCCAGGGCCCGCGGTTGAGGTGAGGACACTCTGGAGATAGTGCTTGTCTCTCTCTCTCTGGGCCCCCCTAGGAGACTCCGGGGTAATTAGAAGGGAGCACGTGGTCTGAGGATCCCCTTAGCCGCGAACCTCTGCCCGGTTTTGACTGAGGGAACAACTCAAGAAAATTATAAAAACCGCTCACCCCCTCCCTCCCTCCCTTAGGAGGCATTTAAGGAGGGATTTAATGCTGAAAAAGGGGAAGATGTGGTCTTTGGCCCCTGGGGAATAGCTGCAAGGTAACCCCCAGGCCACCTGCCTCCCACGGGAAAGAGAGAGAAAAAACCACAAAACAAAAGGAAAAGAAAACAAAACCAAAAAGGGAAGGAACAACTCTCCTGCTTGAGGGAAGCTAATCCCCCTCCCAGAGAAAAAAAAAAATGCTCACCAAACCTCCATAGCAGAATCCCCNGGCGCCATCGCCCACAGCCCCGGCGGCTCCTGGCGTGTGCCGTGCGAGCGCGGGGCAGCCCCAGCACCGCCCCGCCGGCAGCTCCATTCCCAACGCGGTCTCCATGGGCGCGACAGCCCCGGGACCGCGGGACAGCCCCAGCAGGGAATGGTGGGGGGGGAACGGTTTTATTTTTCCAACACACAACACATGTGAACAGGAAAGAGAATTTAAGATGGAAAACAACTCTTACATTGAGATAAGCAGTTTACTAAACCAAAAACGAGAGTTTATGTGCACAAAAAATGAACATGAAAAAAAGATTTATTCTCTACTTCCTGTCAGTAAGTGATATTCCCAGGAAGCAGGGCTTCAGCACACAGAGGTTGCTCTGAAAGTCAGATATTATAAATAGCAAATTACCTTCTTTCTTCCTCCTTCCCTTAGCCTTTATGTATAAGCTGACATTAAGTGATATAGAATATTCTTTTGGTTAATTCGGGTCAACTGGCCTAGTTGTGTTCACTTCCAGGATCTTGCCCATCCCCAGCCCTTTGATGCTGGGGGAAGGTTGAGAGAAAGCTCTGATGCTGTGCCAGCACTGCTCAGCAGTAGCTAAAACACAGGTGTTCTATACACCTTTGTAGCTCCCAATGCAAAGCACAGCACTGTAAGGGCTGCTATGGGAAAATGAACTCCATCTCAGCCAGACACAATACAGTGTGTTAAGATGTGATCAGTGAGAGATTCCTCTGCCTGAATTAAGATGCAAAAAGGCCACATGCCAAAGTCAATAATACAGATTTTATTTAACAATGAATGTGAGGTAGAGAGATAGAAAGAAATAGAAAAGAGAGAGAGAGAAAGAGCAGGGGAGAGAGAGAGAGCTCAAGAAGAAGATACTCACCACTTGTGAATCCAGCAGCATCCCGTTGGCCCTTCTTCACCTTGGGCTTCCTAGTGGTGATGATCCTGGAATTATTCTTGTGGGACTACCACTTTTATGCAGACCAAAATCAAGGTATCCACTGGGTGGTCACACATGTCATTCCCATAACTTGGGGTGATATATGTATGAACAGTTGCTTCCTTTCCCAGAGTTTGCCTCAGTGGAAATTTTTGTCCAGATGCATTACCCAGGATGTGCTACCGAGACGTTCTCCCTGCCAGGTCTGGAATTAATTCCTCCCTGTGGCAAATTCTCCATTTCTGTGCTGTTTTTATGACAAGTTCCTTCTGTGGACTTGACAGTGTTTGAGACATGCAACTCTTTAAGTCCCTACAATTTAGTAGAAGAAATTTGCAGGTTTCTCTAAGCCCTGAAAGAAATCATGGACTCCATTGAAACCAAAAGCTGGAAGGAGACCTCAGAAAGTCATTGACTTCATTCTCTAGCTCTGAGACAAGGTCTAACACAGTTTATGGGCTACTCCTGATACATACTTCTCTAATTGGACTTGTTCTTCAAAATCTGCAGTTCCTGAAATTCCATACACTTCAGAAATAATTAAATTTAAAAATTAAATCAAATAAAATATTCAAATATCTTGACATCAAAGAAGTTTTCACAATGCCTAATTTAAATATCTCATTTTAAATAAGGCCAGTTTTTTCTCACTTTTTAATCACTTTTGATTTATTGAAAACAAAAGTGTTCTAACACTCTCAAATATCTTAATATGATTATACTGTTCTGTGTCAGTCTTCTATTTTCTGGAATTAACATTTTCTTCAGATTTTCCTGCAAATTTTTTTTTAGATTACTTATGATTTGGGGTTTCTTTCCACATGATCCACAAGCTTTTTTATTGATGATTTTCAAAATATTGAAATGACAAAATGTTGTCATTGAGTTTCTAGTATTTGTTCCAAGGAGTGTAATAACTACGGAGTATATTAGTAATTATTTGGGTGTTGAGATTTAAGTGTCAATAAGTCTTGTATGTAATGACATTTCAGAATAAAAATGATCTCTTTTGTGATGACATCCCATGTGAACCCTTGCTTGCAGTGTTGCCAGCTAAACAATTACTGTTTTTTTCCTCATTTTGCATTTATGAATTTAGTTTTTGGTTTCTTCCTGGAGAACTTTTAACTTGGCCATATTAAATTTCATTGTATTGATTTTAGAGTACTGCTCTAATTATCAAATTCATTCTCAATTCTGTTTCTGACCCCTGAAGTGCCTGTTGTACCTCTCAATCTGCAGATCTCATGTGACTACCCCTGCTATTTCATCAGCACAGTGTTCAAGGTTTATATTAAATATTAATGGGAGAGATTTTGCAAGGCCTCACAATTTGTTAGTCTTCTATTTTTTGAAAGCAAATCCTTGATAAAACCACCTCAACAATATTTTCGAAATTTGCATATGAAAATGTTGTAGGGACTTTGCCACGAGCTTTACTGAAGTCAAGATATACATATCTACTATTTCTGTTATTTCTACCCTATCCACTAAACCTTGTTACTTCACTGAAAGAGAAAACTAGAATGATGTCACTGGTCTTGACAGATCCATATTGATCTGTTTTAAATACTGTAATAGTCTTCAAGTCCTTATAATCTGTTTTAGGATTTTAAGGTTTAGGAATTTGTTCCAGTAACTAAACAAGTGTACATTAGCTGACTCATAGCTGCGCTTTGCAAAAGTTGAAATCCTATTTTGGATTGATCTACGGGTGAGCAAGTTAAGGAAAGTTATGTCATAGCTCTGTGATTCAGTTCCAAAAGAATGGCAACTCTATTATTTGGATTTTTTGAAAAAAACTTAGACTTTTGGATGGAGGAACTATAATATTACTATAGTCATACTATTGTTTTTCTGTGCTGTCAGTTCCTGAAAATGGTATCTGCTTGTTGCATATTGACACAGAAAAATAAAAGTCATCCGAATAAGGGAAATGTTAACATTCCAGAGGATGTATTTGTATATCTATTAATATTTACAGCTGGTTTTGATAGTGGTACAGACATTTTCTGCAGACAGAGACTGAAGAGAAAGCAAATAACTTCTTGACCTCAAGGGAAGTGGAGCAAGAGGTATATTAGAGGAATGATGAGGTTACTCTTTCAGCAGAGATGAAGGACATGTTCAGAAAACAGATATTCCCAAATTTCCTGTGAGTCACTTTTGATAGTCCCACAAGCTTTCTTTCTGTAGGTGTCTGGATATTTCCATTCTTTTATGCACCCTTCATATGTAAAGTGAAAGGAGTAGAGCTCCCTTTCTTATACAGTTCATCTCTAAATAACTCAGTATAGATACCTATATGGTATAGAGACCTACATGCTTTCTAATTATATATGTGTCATGTTTTATATAATGGAGTTTTGATACTAGAGTTCCTATCCATCGATAAAACATAGAAATTATAATATGGAAGTCAATACTGAGGCAAAGGGAAGGAAATTTTTTCTGCTCTGCTCAGACAATTGTACATGAAATCCAGACTAGGCTAGTTGAAGCATGTAGAGCTCCATCTAGAACTACATTGTCTGAGGGGTGCTAAGCATGATTATAATGTTTAAAAGAAGAATATAGAGGGAGATGCATATGAAAAAGAAATACAGAGATGGTGGAACAATGTGAGAAATGGGCATGATGTGATGTAACGTGACATGACATGATGTGATGTGACGTGACATACAAAGACAGAGGTCAAGCAAGCAGGAGACTGAGACCAACACTGAACCTAAGGAGACTTCCTTTTAAGAGGGGATGTACTGTGCCCTGGCCTCTGCTTCAGTGATTTTGTTTCTTGTCTCTTAACAAAGGATTATTTACTACTGGATCCATTCCTGTAAGGGGTAGAGCCAGAAGGTATGCAGAGCAAATATGGACACCTTGTCTTGACTACATCACTGTGAGAGGCCCAGACATAACCTGGGTGGAAGCAGGATTTTATCTCATCACATGTAGCAGGGGACATTGAAGCACGTGAGGTATAAAAAAAAAACTGGTTTCTTTTCTGTCTAGCACCCAAAAGAAAAAAAAAAAAGAACTTACAGTGGACATCCATACGCTTGCAGAATGACAACTAGAGGGATGTAATGAGAGCAACATGATATGTTTTAAGCATCCAAATTAGTGTGACAACAATCTGTATAGAAAGTGAAATGCTGTCTAAGAGTTGTTGAGGGTCTGGTCTTCAGAGGTGGTTTCCAAAAGCATTCAGTGTTGTCAGTGCAGGCAGGGGAGATTCAGCCTCTCTCCACCTGATTCACCCCTCAGGCAATAGAGTTAGACAACAGCACTGCTGTCGGTAGAGCTACAAAATGAAAATATGAAGAAATTAAAAACTGAAGAAATTATGGTACTTCCCAAATTAGAAGGGGACATCAAATTAGATGCCTGACAGCAGTGCTATGTTTTGGTAGGCACACATGTTTTCAGGGAAAACATCCTCAATCCTGGATATCTAAGCTGCCCCTCTGCATGAACACACGAGGATGCCTATTATCACAGTACATGATAACCAGAAACAAAACAGTTGATATTCTCTTTGAAAAAAATACCCAACACGGGTGCTCAAACACTGGGATGGAATAAGAAGCCAGACAGGAAAGAGTGTCACTGAATTCAGTTGCTCTAGATTACCATAACAAAAAAGAAAGAAGGAAGAAACCACAGTTATATACATTCAGCAAAGCTTTCCTCCCTAGGTTTCAGGCTGAGTGAAACCTAGGAACTATCAGGAGACAGTTAGGTATTAAGAATTTTCTTTGAACTTAATTTTTGATCCTAGGATACAGGAAGAATGTTTGCTCTTATTTGTCTCACCTCAGAGCCCCAGATCATTCTAAATTTAGCCAACCTATTGCCAATCTTCAGAGCGAACACTACACATTTTACATGAATATTTGCCTGAATCTTCAGCAAATTCCGTGATCTGAGAGTATAATTTAATTTTTTTTTCAATTGCAAATGGCACATGAATTTATACTGAAAGTTGTAGAAGACTAAGATAACAATATCTGCTATGACACAATCATGCCTAAAATAGTATATAAAAATGACTTTGATAAAAAATAGATAATGACACATTAACTGGAATCTGGATGCTGAAGGACTATGAAGAACCACACAGTAAATAGGTTGAAAAAATAATGAGATAGAATGTGGTAGAAACTAAGCATAGTAAAGAAACTACAGAGTATGATAACACCTGAATTTAATACAAAATGAAATTAGTTTTTCTTTAGATTACAGAATCATGAAATTTTCTAGGTTGGAAAAGAGCTTTAAGGTCATTGAGTCCAACCATTAACCCAGTACTGTCAAGGTCAACACTAAACCATGTCCCCAGATGCCACATCGACACATCTTCCAGGGATGGTGACCTCACTACTTCCCTACCACACTTTTAGTGAAGAAATTTTTCCTAATGTCTGATCTAAACCTCCCTGGCATGATTTGGTGTGACTTTGTCTTGTCTTGTTGCTTGTTATCTGGGAGAAGAGATTGATTTTCATTTTGCTACAACCTCCTTTCAGGTAACTGCAGAGAATGAACCTCTAAGCCTTCCTTTCTCCAGACTAAACAACTCCAGTTCCCTCAGCTGCTCCTCCTAAGACTTGTGCACCAGACAATCCACCAGGTCCATTGTCCTTCCCTGGACATGCTCCTGCATCTCAATGTCTTTCTTGTAGTGATGAGCCCAAAAGAAGATAGGATTTGAGGTGCAGCCTCACTTCTGCCAGGTATAGGGGGACAATCACTGCTCTAATCCTTCTGGCCACAGTATTTCTAACATGAAAGATAAAAATAGATACATAGTATATTGTATAGTTAGTGTATTTCCATAGGAAACTTATTTCCATAATATAAGCATGTAATATATTAAGTAATACTGAAATTAAAAAAAAAAACAGTGAATATAACTAGAATAATGACAGCTGAAACAAAGTACTCATATATATAGACTCTCATATATAGACTTGAAAATTAGTATTATATATCTGAGAGAGGACAAGAGATATAGGGAATGCTCACTAGTGAAAATCTGACAAACTTTTCTGAGAGGAGACTGTTGTATTAATCGTTGGCTAAATTTTAGTGTAAATTCCCAGTGAGTGCTAGAAAAAAAATATGAGAAGAAAAGATTATATTCCATTTCTCTGTTCTTGTTAGTGCACTAACATGATCGCTCTGGACAAGGTGCCTCTAGAATTTACCTAAACATCAATGGTGACTTTTAGAATTATCTAACTAAAAAACCCCTGACCACTACATTTCTGGGCTAAGTGTGCATTTAGACATTCATTATATCTGCTTCTGTGATGTGTATTTATTATAAACACACATATGTGTTCCACTCTGGCAATTCAAAATAAGAGATTCAAAAGTAGCAGACTGGTTATAATTGAGATGTACTGAAGGCTTTGTCACAAAGCACTTCACACGCTGGCATTATCACTCTTTAATATGTTAGGCATGCATTTCACTCAAAATGAGATTTTAGTAATATATTTTTCCGCTAGAAACAAAGCACAGCTTTTAGATGTTTCTCACAAAATAATGGCTTTTCAGAGAATGTATTTTATACAACTGAGGTTTTACAATGCTTGCCTAGAATCAGTAGAAATTGGGCAGATTTAATTGGGATTAGTGATGTTTTATCTCACAGAAATCCATTAAGCCTTGTTTGAAGCCAGAATTTCATAAATTCTTAGAGGTAAAATTGCATTATATATTTTTGCTGTAAGATCTCCCTTAATCTAAAAACATTAGTCCCAGTATCCTTAAATGAAGAAATTTTTTTCATATTTTTTTACTATATGTACTACCATTTTTATATCTAGCCTGAACATGGCTTGAAAATCATGGAAATAATATTATCTTCATTTTCCATAAGGAGAATTTTTCATAATGGGAATTGAATCACAGAGAAAATAAGCAGTTTGTCCAATCTGACTCTGGATGGTCGTGGCAGGATCAAGGATCAATACTGAACTTGCAGCTGGGTAAGATCAGAGCACGCAGCAAGTCCCAGAAAATATGAACATTAGCAATTAAATGAACGATGTGAAACTCCTAAGGCAATGATGTTACAGAGCAGCATACTTCTTCAGATCTTGGACTTAAACTGTCTTTTTGCAAGTGGATGTTTCAACTTAGAAGCATGGGAATCCGATTCAAGTGGGCAGCTGTTTAAGTTATAGATACATATACCCCATCTCCCCTCATCTATGACAAATACCATTTCCATGGGGTCTTAGTTTTGGCTGTAAGAAATTGTAGCTTCCCCCCTGCCTGTGTATCTACTGTCCTGCACTTTTTATTGTTTGTTTACTAGCCTGAGGAGCAGAACAGTTGTTTGCACCAAAATTTACTTGATCAAGAGGCACCTGAGTAAAACCTTGATAAGTTGAAAGAGAAAGTTCAAATCTCACACAATTACTCTTCCTGTTTTCAACAACCTTGGGCAGTCATGTGCAACAACTGGAAACTGATTTTCATCATTCTGGTGGGGCTTTTTGTTTGCTTTTGGTTTTGGGGGGGTTTGTAGTGGGTTTTTTGTTTGTTTGTTTGTTTGTTTGTTTGTTTCAAAAAGAAATAATTAAATTATTTAAGATGGCTAATCTGCATCTTACTGTATCTGCTATAAACTTCCCCTTTCCCATTACGTGGCTGCACCAGTCCTAATAGATAATTAAGTTAGAAAGTCTAGGGCTGGGAATGTAACCTTGATCTCCAGAGTGAATATAGTAGATAAAGGATATGGACATTCCAGCTTAGGTGATACAGAAAGAAATTTCAATGTTTCTTGTCTTATCACAATCATAGATCTTCCCATGAAATATAAAAGCTACTTAAACCTCTTCCCCTAAGAAAAAAATAAAATTAATTAACAATACAATCAAATTTATAGCAGTGTCTGTTCCAGTATATATTCAGTGATTAATTGTATTAACTGATTGTGGAGGCTTATGTAGCTTCATTGTGGAATGACAATTCCTTTGTGTCTTACTTGTTTCCTCTCAAAATGCAACCAGTGAAGGCAATATGCCTGGGTGATGGCTTGTACCCTTCACGTTACACTCTTCTGGTTGGTACATTTTCTTGGGAAGAACAGGATCTAGATCTTTACAATCTGATCCTACTTCTCTTCTTAGATT
>VYZS01038583.1:23744-36901 GCA_013400695.1 Neodrepanis coruscans
TGATCCTACTTCTCTTCTTAGATTAATGTCACATTCAGCTGAAGGCAAACTCTGTAGAGATAGCATTGGTCTTCCTGTTCAGGCTGATTGTACAGCCAAACCCATGGTGCCTATGAAGCAGAAATGAACAGGCCAGGCCAGCCGTGACTCTAAACAGCTTGTTATGGTACTGAAAACATGTAAATTGCCAGTTTTGTTTCTCTGTTTCCTGGGCTGTTTTTGCATTTTGTATCCGATAAAAGCCAGCAATGATCCTAGAAGTGGAGGTTCCAAATTCTGCTGTATGTTCTGCCCAGAGCCTTCACAGCACCTGGTTTCTCATGGAGCATGGCAGCATCCACCTGTGTTTCTGGATCTCACTGGCATCAATGTTGTGTGCTTGCCCACTCATGCCCACATGCAAATGATTGTAGGTAAAAGCAGAGCAGGAGGCTCCCTGGACCTTACAGCAATCAATCAGTTCAGCTGTCTGCAGAGGTGAAAGAAAGGCTGAGCAGTAATTCAAACACAGCTATCCAAAGTCTTGCTTCGGGTATTTGCAGGGGTCCCCACCATTATGTTTATTTCCAAAACACATCAGAGCTCCCAAGATAATATTTACATGAAAAACCCTTTAAATAAAACAAAGAAGCCTTCAGAATTAAGCAGCTTCTCTGTTGATTGCTCAGTAGTATTCTAGCATCCCACAAGGGCTAAATGTCTACGTAGAGGTTATGAGAACATCTGGCATTTAGGCCATTGTTTCGCTGTGCTACCTAGAACATGTTTTTCGTGTTCTTTTTTTTTGCAAGATAGTGCTAATAATAAATGTATCTCTTACTGTTATCAATTCGTTTTCAGTCTGTCAGTACTGCAATAATTTTTATGGACATGGTCATGAATATGAAATTTTTGCCAATTGTTCCTTAGCTTTCTCTCTTTTTTAATTTACTTGGGAAAATTTTACTTAAAAATAAGCTAAGCACTAAGCATAATTTTACACTAGCTTTTAGTTTAGAAATGTCCTTCTCTTGATGTACATTTGCTTGTTCCATAAAAACACTCTGCAAATTTATTCCATCAATTTGAAATTATAAAAGTAGTTCAGTATGTTATGATTCCAGATCATGACTCAAACTGGGTTTCCTGGGGATAGAAATTACAGAAGGTTGTTGGTTAAATTTTTCTTAGTTAGAGTGTGGCTAATCAGAAATGAAGTCTCTTTAATAGCATTTTCTACCTATTTTTCTGTGTCTGACATAAGTTGACCCACGAACTTAAATATGCTGTAAGTCACACCCCATAAATTAAGGACACTCCAGTCATGAGGCTGAGTCCGGTTTCCTTGAGGCTCAGATTGTCAGCCGGATTTCTACAGGGCAAGATAGCTATTTGGCTTATTCTTTTAGAGGTAACTTTATAAAAAAACCCCTCAGTTTAAGCCAAATAATAGCAATATTAGATGTGCTAGAAGTTCTGGACATCTTAAAAGAAAAATGTAACTCATGCCTTATTACTGCCTAGGCTGCTGCAAGTGGACGCAGCCATACAACCCGTCTTTTCAAGCCATTTTGGTCTAAACATGCTATTTAGATCTAGACCTGAGAGCACACTGTGAAATTCCAATGCTTTGCCTAGCATCCTCTGAAGACAGATAGAACAATGTCAACATAAAAATTGAAACATTCTTTCTTCAGTGTGATCTTCTCCTAGGGCTTTTGAAGGTAGGTGCACGGACTTGCTTGTATACCACCATACCATGAGACAAGAATCACATTTGCTCTTCGCTGGCACCACTGCCTTTCCTCCAGAGTTCTGCTTGCTCAGACCTAGTGACATTGTTGTGTCCATGAGGACTCTGACTTCTGTCTGATGGAGGTGGGCTGAAACAGGCTGGATAGATAGGCAGAATCCAACAGTATGAGATTTAACAAGTCTAAGTGCTGGATTCTACACTTTGGTCACAACAACCTTCTGCAGTGCTACAGACTGGGGAAAAAAGTGGCTGGACAGTCGCCAGGCAGAAAGGGATCTGGGAATGCTGATTGACAGCTGAATGAACATGAGCCGGTAGTGTGCCCAGGAAGCCAAGAAGGNGGATGATGCAATCATCTTCAAAGACTGTGTTTTAAGTTAACAAATTAAATTATATTTGAAGAAGTGATAGATTACAGTTCTACTGACAGAAAAAAACTTATAACATGCAGCACTTTTTCTCTTTGATAGTCCCTTTTAATGCAGCAGAGGGATGGGAACTTTCCGACACACGAATGAGCTGAGTCCCATAAGATAAATCATCCACAGGATGCAGTATTTTTCTGACTTGGTACTTAATGACTGCCTGAGACTCCTTCAAAAAGCTGCTCACAGAATAATGAGTTGGGGTACCACTCTGAATGTCCCTGGGAGAAATCTTTCTCTGGGCTACAGATGGAGCCATAGGAGATAAGACCTTAGCTAAATATAGACTTCATCAACAACTTTACTAATGTCTTTTTTTTTCCTAGTATTGAACATGTATTACTGTCCACTGTGCTCAAACACATTCACGTGGATCCTTGCACTGCCAGAGATGCAGATATCTCGTAAGAGTTGTAATGTATTGCACCTTTAAAAAAGGAAACACTCATATCTTGGGAGATCTGTTGTAGACAAATACTTAATTCAGTGTCTTAGATAAGGTTAAGCCACAAGGGACTACAAACATTCTGTTGATATCCATCTGAACTATTACTGGCACAATACTTGCCTCCCTTCTCTTACTTCTTAGATGAGATTCCAATTGCAGAGCAGATGGGAACAGAAAGCTCTGTAATTTAACTCCCAATCTTACCCTGCTCAAGAAAGAAAATAAGTGAACAGTGCTTACTGAACTAGCTTCTTTTTCCTGTAGTTCTTGAACTTTTGTGAGCTAGAAAGAAGAGTAACAAAAAAGAGAAGTCATGAAAATAGGGACATTTGCTCAAATTATCATATATACTCTTGCTTTCTTCTGCTTTTAATTTTGTTATTAAAAGAAAAATGTTTCCAGCAGTACAAAATGTCACTGAGCTCTTTGAACAGTGATGATCAGAAATATGGAGTGTGACATATGCTAAACTCAAATAAAGAAATATAATTCTCTTTCATATGACATTTTTCTTCATCTCCCATTTATCTCTCTTCCTGTACTCCTCTCCACCTTCAGGAGTTTCCTTTTAATGAAGGAGAAGAATATTTCAGAAGCAGAAGTTATGGGCTGTCATGTCATTATCTGTGAGTCCAAAAGCTTGACATTCTTTATTGAGAATGTGTTATAAAACACTTGCAAAGCTGGACATGCATTAGAAGGTTTCAGAAAGTTTTACTTCGATGCCACCAATTACTTCCTGTATTTTATTATGTCTTTGTAGACCTTCACATTTGTAATTTCCATAAGCACCAGCAAATAATGTTTAAATTGAAATTTATTTCCTAAGCAGGTATTTTCTATCTCAATTTATTTGTGACAAGCCTAATGAAATCATACAAACATGTATTTGTATACCAATTAGCTTTCAGGAATTGCCTGCTTATGTTCAAAAAAAGTTAGGCAGTAGACTTCTTAGGTGTCAAAGTATCTGGACAATATATGATTTGCGGGATCACTAGCTACTACCCGCTAGCTACCTGCATCTTCAAATTACATGACTGCTGTCTTTGCTCCTCTGCATTATTGGTCACACAGTATCACTCCAAGAATGTCAGAAAAGCCCAAAAATGGACTTCATGTCCTGCTGCTTGAAGAAACTGTAGAAGGAACACAGAGATCTACATGTAATATTTGTACCATATATTGATGCATAAAAAAAAAAAAAGAAAAAAAAAAAAAAGGCCATGTCCTCTCCCAGCAGCAAAAGACAAGTTATTGACAATCTAGGAATACCCTTTTGGTGTGACCTTTTGTCCTGGTTTGGACACAAGGGGATGTTATAAAGTGACAAGAGATTGCAATAGAGTAACAAAAACCAACACAATTTATTTTACAAAGAACAAAAACCCAACAATAAAAACATGAGGCAGACAAACTGTGGTCCTCTGGGCTGGCTGATAGGCTGGTGGAGCAAGAGAGGAAGTGAGGCTGGCTCATGGAATGGCACCAGTTCCACTCTGGGGCTCCTAGAAAGCAGAAAAGCGAAAAGAAACCGTGGGGGCCCCAAGGGGAGAGATACCGCAGCTGGTGAGCAGTGTGGGGGCAGCCCAACCCACCATGAGGGGCTGTGGGTGCTGCCGGATCAAGAGCTGCCGGCTTTTGTGAGAACCAGTGAGAACCGCCACTGCCCCACATGCACCCGCGGCCACAGCACCAGCGGGACAGGGGCCGCGGGGCTGCCCGCACTGGCAGAGGGGACCAGCAGGGGGGCCATGGAAGCCACAGCCTCCCTGCACACAGCAGCGGGGGAGCAATGCAAGGGGCCGTCACCTCCTCCCATAACCGGCCGTTAGCCTGTGCCACTGCTGCTGCGCCCACAGTAGGCATCGTAGGGCTCACCCTCCCCCCAGTCCCCTGCTGTCTCCAGCCGCCACCACCCCGTACACATTGGGACAGGGTTGCTCTGCAGGGAACCAGAGACTGGGCAGGATGGCTCCATGGCCGCCCCACATGTCCACGGAGTCGCAGGGAACCAGACAAGGGTCCAGAGGACCGGCTCGTGTTCCCCTCCCCTGGGCCGGGTCCACATTCGCAACGTACTGGAATTTGTCTGCTTTTTCTTATAAAAGACAAAACACACTTTTAATACCCACCCCCCTCCCCCTCCCTTGCTCCTAAGCCCCCTGAAAACCAACACCACCACCCACTCCCCTTCCCCCAGAAAAACCCCAGGGAACATAACACCTTGTACCACATAGAACAGGGGAAAACCACGTTTTAACCATGAACAACCATCCTTTCACCCCATATCACCTTTGTGTTTGAAAGTAAGGCAAACAATATGATCGAGGGAAGGAATTAAGGTAGAGGGAAGGGAGCAGTTTCTATATAAGCAAATATAGTATACTAACAAATAATTTCCAGAACCATGTAAAGCATTTGAGGATAGGTTGTTCTTAATGTGTATAACATTTCCTGATATCTTGAAGAGTATCTCACTAATAAAAGGAGGCATTTTTCTGAGTGAGACAAGTGGGTGGCTGTGACTTGGCTAAAGCAGAAAATGATCAGCCAGAATATTACAAAGATCCAAGTCAGTTTCTAAATAAATAGTTGCTGTTTATCCACTATTTCTAATTCACACAATGGAGTGCTATATTAACATGCCCTTTCTAGTAATTTGCCTTTTTCTGCTCAGTGTTGCTAAAATTCTCATCTGACAAACCTCATTTCTTCTCCCTTACCTATTCTTTTAGCTATTCTCTAACTACTTAACATTTGAAATGCTAGGAGTTAGTGTTTGGTTTTCTGTTTTGGTTTAGGTTTTTTTGTTTGTTTGCGCATTTTTGTTTGTTTTGTAGGTATATATAAGGTATGTTTTAATTGATTATTTGATTTGCAAAACAAAGGTTGGGACAAACCCCAGTTATTAATGTAAAAAAATTAGAGAACAGGCCTATAATGTCAAGAGATTTTAAAATATATATAGTGATTCTGAGGCTGACTGTAATGGAAGTGTCTCTATGTGATCATCTGAAAATCAGCAATCTTTTCATCATCATTTTAGACTCTAATTTTTGGTTCATCATGTGCCTGGAAAAAAAAAAAAGAATTAAAAAAAAAGAAAACTGATGCGAAAATAACATTCTGAAAACTGGATCCTCCACAATAGTTTCTATTTCCATTTACATTACTTTAAACCAGACTTGGCCCTCTCACTTTAGAGGAGTATCGCAAATTCGCTGTGGTGTATCTCAGCATCTAGCCACAAGATTTTAAAAATAGATGGGTTCCATTCATGTGATATAATGATCAGAATTTTCTGATATTTAGGGGATTTGAGAGTTAAGAGCCTAGACCAAAATCAGTAAGGGATAGGTCAGAAAAGTAATGTGTTTTAGTTTATGGAAATAAACTATGGAAGGGATCCCTGGGACTGCACATACTCTGCCCTTGTTAATTTTTCACAGCATTTTGCATACAAAAATACACATACATCTCACTGGGTGAGAACTGTTTGTGAACATAGAAATGGCACTTTACCCTGGAAGCCTTTTGTAAGCCTTCACTTTTCTTTAATTCAAAAGTACTATTCATTGGAGTTGAGAACAGCACGTTACACAACCTCTGTGGTCAGGCTGTGAATTACTAATGCAGTGATCTCTCCCCAGCCACTGTCTGCTGAAGTATCTGAGCTGCTGATTTTGGACAAGGTGTGCTTGCACACTGTAAGATGCTTTCAGACTATTTGAACAGTTACTCCTTTAGGCTATGTGAGAGGTAGCAAAGAGGTACTGTTCTCTGATATATGGGCAGCATTTTGCATTTGCTGTTCACTCATCCAGATTCCCAGAAAGAAATTTTTCTGACCACATGTAGACATCTGTTACAAATGTGACTTAATGTGAACTGATTAGTTAGACCTTCTCTGATGAGTGGACACAACCAGTACTTCCAGGGTGTTAGGAGCTGCCAAACCCAGCAGCCTGATAGAGGCAAGGCTGCTGCAGCTCTGTGTCCCCATGTCCAGCCAGTGACAAGGCTGCGCTTGTGCACAAAAATCATATAAATCATCAGAGACAGAAACTACAATATACCCACACAGCAAAACTAACAACAACAGCCTGAACATTTCTCCATTGGCCAACATCAAGATCCTAGTGTCTTTAGAAGCCAGGACCTCTGGTTCTTCCAGACCACTTTGACTCTTCTGTACTTTTCTGATTGCCTCAGTATCTGGTTTTCAAGACTTTTCTTTTACTCTCAGGCAAATCTAAATTGATGTTCACTAGTGCCTACACACAGTGACACACCCACACAACATGCACGCACCCTCTCCTCCCCCTTACTGATGCCACAGTCATGAGACCTCCCACATGTCACTTTTTCCCCTCCTCCAGTTGCTGGCATTCAAACCTCCTTACATACATACACAAAGAACCACCTTGACTGGAATAAAATGTTGGAAATAAACTTAAATGAGAAAAGAGAACACATAGTTTTGATCACACAAAATTGGTACATGTGGCAGGGCAAGTGTACCAGTCAACATCCTCTTTACATATGACCTACACCTTGTATTCCCTTATTCATTCTGATTTCCCACTCTGATACCTACCCAAAGCACTGTGATCCCTATATTTCCCGACCTTTTTTCCTTCACTAAACATCCCCCAGACAAAATTTTGTACAGTTCCAAGACTTTTTTTCTTGCACCCCACAATGTGTCCCAGACCCTTGAGGACAGTAACCCTCCTCAGTCTGTAAAGGTGATCAAACAGTGTCTCCTACTGAGTCATTTGATTGGCGTCATCTCTGGACATTTAGGCTGATGCTCTGTGGCAACCCTGGCATGAGCCAGGTCAGGATGCTTCATTTTCTTTGATTAAGGCTTCTCTGCCTGTCATAGTTCGTGCATGTTCCATTGTGTTCAGGGAGATAAGTCTTTTGACATATAGGGCAAAAGAAATTTAAAACTCAATGTGAAAGTCTGAAAAAAAATCAAATGAATGATGACATAAATTTTCCTGTTATCCCCATTAAGATGTCTATGTAACTTAAGTAATCAGGTCAACATTAGGCCTGGTGGTTATGTTAAATATAGTGAATATATTTAGTAAGTAAGAGCATAAATATTTTCCTCTTTACATCAATGTAGATCCACTTTCTCTAAGACTGCGATTCAATTTTATTACCATAAACCACCCCATGCTTACTCAAAGACACTTTACATTCATGTGTCCATCCCACATGTTCTTACAGAATCAGCACAGTAACTAAGCTTCACTACATGAGATTTTCTTTCATTTCATAAAGGATTTCAGCACTAAATGAACATAAAAAAATCCATATTACTATAGCAATCTAATCAAGACAAACTAGTTGAATAAATATAACAGGAAAGAAATATTATTAATACTGCTATATTTGTAGAGACAAGGCTCTATTGTTCTGTACTGCTGATATAGATTAATCAGCCTAAGTGTAATCTGAAAACTTATACAAATACAGAATTAGGACATTACAAGTTTATAAATTCATTACAACATGTTGGAATTTACTAGAAATGTAACAGACAATGCTGTTCTTTCATCAGAATTTTAGAAAGTATTCCTAATGGACATTTTGGCAAATAAAATTCCCACCATGATTTTAAAAGAACATCCTGTGTTTCATCTTTCCAGATGTAAATGAATATAGATGATTACAAGGAACATGATTTATAAACATCAGGGAATATTTTAAGAACAACGTATTCTTCTAAGGACTAATCGTCATGCAATTACGACCAGAAAACAGGAAAGCCTCCTGCTTCACATCAATCTATACTGCTTAGAATGTGGACCAGCTCTGTGCATACACAGATCTGCCTCACAATATGCCAATAAAAAAAAAATACTGAAGGCAGAACTTTCTTAAATTAAAGATGAGATCAGTTCAAGAGAAATCAAGAGCTTGTTACAAAAATTAAAGAATTCTCAGTTAGTTGTCTCTTTTCAGCTACCTCTTGTCAAGGAGAATCAAGATTTCAATCTGGATACCTAAAAAGAAAAAAGTAGTTAATTGGATTTGCAGCATTTTGCAGATGAAGAAAGAACAAATTATGCCTTCCTAGTATGAAACAGTTTTCCAAGCAGTTCATTGCTGGACAGTTTCCAAAAGTCACAGATGAATTAGATGGCAAACCTTCCCTTGACTTCCATGGCAACAGGAGCATTGAATGACAAATGGAAGGGCAGGTAAACCTACAAAGAATATTTATCATGTCTTGCTGTGATGGAAAGAGCATTGGCATCTGCCACCCTGGGTTTTAACAGTGGTTTTAAAATGTGAATTTAAATGGAAATACAACTGAAGTATTGCATAAAAAAATAAACCAACTTTATTCCTCCTTAAATCTAAAAGCTTTTTACAGTACTTTTTGTGTTGGTGCTGAATGGTGTTTTTCAGGGGGAGAACCACACCCACATTGATACTTGGATAATCACACTTTAGTAGCCTAGATATCTGTCCAGTTTTAAAGTGGCCCAAGTTTACAATTTTAGTAAATCTGTAGGAATTGAAACAAAACATGGAGTTGCTAGGATTCAGTTGGTATGAAAAGTTTTATTACTGTGATAATGAAGACGGTCAAGATGGAATTTGCCATTATTTTGTTAGATATTGCCATATCTAGCACACCAGTGTGATCTACTCATGTCCTTGTGTCCACCTGTTCAGCAGTAAAGCTGGAGACATGTACCCTGGTAGGCACAGATGCACACCTACACAAATACATCTATGTATGACTGGACACACTGATCAACACAGACATGAGACACACAGCATCCATATGTGTGTCTCCATCCACATAGCTTCATTCCAGTCCTCCTTTTCTGCTAATCTGGAGGGAATTGGACTCCTGAACACTGGATTCCATCCCAGATGCTGGCCCTGACCATGCAAAACACCAAGTTTTCCTACCTCACTCCCTTTCTGATACTCAGACTTCTCCTTACTTTCACATACAGGCTGGTCCACACCAAATTTCTTCCCTAGTTGATTGCCTTCAGACCTCCAGACTCTCCAGTGTACAAACTCCAGGCCTGTGTCGTGTTGGTACCTGGACCCAGGACCTCCTATGCTTCTTGATGCTGGTCTAGCTTGAAGTTCATTTGTGAGCTCTGTGTAGCTATGCTCACATACATGCACAGTAGCTTGAAGTTCCTGAGGGAAATGCTCTTTTCCATTTACTGATGCTTAGACTGCCTGTATATGAGCACACACCAAATAAAGATTCTATTACTTCGATCAGTAATCCTTTTTACAAAACACCTAACAGATTCCCATTTGGGGATGCTATTTCTGGTTCACAATCTGACAGTTTTGGTAATACAGTAGAATAAAGCACTTTACATGATGGGAAGATACTTTAAAAATTACTCCTCAATTACAATCTGCCCAGGTTAAAAAAGAAGCACACTATGAGAAGAGGAAATATAACCTTCTGAAAATCTTCCTCAGTTTTTCCCTTTTTCTTCCATTTTATATGATTCTTGTACATCACAAGAGACCATAAATATACCCTGCATTTCCTATTACCATTGATGTCATGTCCAAAGGAATTATTTCGATTGTATAACAGTGAAGATAGTGATGTAAAACACAGAGATTTCAGATTTGAAAGTAAGGCTGAAGAAACCAACATCTGAGATTTAAGAAATATAACTTAACTTATCTAGGGAAAAGTGACACCAGATACAGCTGCATTGGACATCCAGCCTCTGGAGAAAAACTTATGAAGGATTTGAACTTTATGTATGTTAAAGCAGAACTTGGCTCCAACCAGCACAGCAGAAGATTGTGATTGTTCTGTATTTTTATGCAACATAGCACTGGCAGAGTCTTAAAAGCTCCCAGCATTAGAGGTAAACTTAGAAGCTATTTTAATATATGCCTAGGGATTGATCTAGAGGATTCTTTTTGTCCAGGATGCACAAAATCATGATTTTATAAAAATTATTTTCCTTACTATTCTTTTTTTCTGACATGTTTCTTTGTTTAGTTTATTTTTTTTTTACTTCTAAAGATGTATTTTTGTTCACCAGAATCAGAGGAACTTGTCTATCCAGCCTAGAGTGAATAAACTCCTTCATTCCCTTTCCTTCCTCAGGTATAGAGCCCCTTTTGAAGTAAATAGAGTGAAAATACTGGTCACTGGACCCATGTAACCTGGTAGAGGGAAGTGCTAAATGATGCACATAATACCAGTCACACTTTTTATCAATAAAAATCTGTATGTGAACAAAAGGTTATCTTTCATTATTGAGGCCAAACAGTTTTTATTTAAATCATTAGCATTCCTTAAGTTGACAAAAGGGACGTGAGAAGTAGGCCAGGGCAACTATTTATGCATTTCTACCTTCAGGTGAATTGACCTTGTGTAGCTCCATAAAATTCACTCACCTCAGCAAAAGAAGGTAATTCAAAGTTAACACTGAATTCTGCTTATTAAATCCAAGTCTATCCAAAGAGTATAGCAAGACATCATTTAAAGAGATTTGATATGGTTAGACATATGTAAGAAGAATCTGATGTATGCTGTTTGAATATATCCATCAGTACAGGGAGGACCTGGTCTTAATTTAGTTGTTTAGAAGTTGTGCTTAGAAAAGTATTGCTACTGTGGAATGTGCTTACTATTTCCCAAATTATTCTTTAGTGGTATTTCTATTTTCCTCTAGCTTGCTTTTTAGAATTTCTCAAGTTAGAATATACTGTATTTCTGTATTTCTAAACCTGCAAATGACTAAATGATCAGGAAAGTTCTTATTCTAACTATATTATACTATATTCTCCTCTCCTTGACCATAAAGCATTCAGATGCTGTATTTACAGTATTTGTATGTGTGCTCAAAACATTTGAGGGAAATTTTGCATGCCAATTCAGCTACACAACTATCACCAGAGGTGCTTCCCAGTCCCTTTACCTGCATGTGCTCTCTTCCGTCTACTGGCCAGATGAGACTGATGCACAGCAGTCTACTCATTTCTCCAGATATAAGAAGAGCTGGACCAAAGTAGGCAAATTATTTGGATGCTGCAGTGCCAGGACTCCAAGCTACCATACATAAGAAGGTTAACAGCCAGCAATGGTATTTCATGACTGGTTATATCACATGTGGTTTAAACAGAAACTTTCTAATTTTTGACACAGTTGGATTCAAAATTGGTCACAATATGAATGAAATTGCCAGAAAAATATATGACTCAAGCCCTGAGCAAAAGGCAAGTGTTGCAAAATGCGAAATATGTAGAATTTCCTTAAGAAAGTTGTTCTTTCATATTTGATCTTTGTATGCTTTCAAGCCTAATCAACAAGAAGNTATATTTATACCAAATATAAATAATAATGTTTTGATAGTAGATGTGCTTGATTTGTGGAATACAATCAAGCACCCAGGCTTGCACAACTCTGAAAGAAATAATCAATATCTCTCTCCAGTGTGTAATTATTAGTTTGTTGAACACTGGGTAGCAAAAGGGTTTTAGTATTGCAGTTAGGGAACTAACCTGTAAGAGCTANAACATCTAATTGGTGAAATAGACAGCATCTAGCAAGCTCTAAGTGATGCCCAGGTGTTAGAAAAACAAATTACNGAAATAATCAATATCTCTCTCCAGTGTGTAATTATTAGTTTGTTGAACACTGGGTAGCAAAAGGGTTTTAGTATTGCAGTTAGGGAACTAACCTGTAAGAGCTAACTTTCAAGAACCTGGTTTCTGCTGTGAAGTCTAAAGCCCAGCTTTAGGTGAATGGATTCCTCTTATAAGGACAGAAAAGAATTAGTGACTCAGACTGGAACTCCCAAAATCAATCACACTGAATTACTCAAGTTCATGGGGAAGGGGACAGAAACAAAAGGGTGAATCTCACTCAGCAATCTGAGAACGTGTTTTATTCCACCAGTAGTCTCTCTCGCAAGCACATATCCCTGCCTTTTCTTTCCCTTAAAATGAAATATAGATCACTGTTCAGGCAGAAGAGATAACGGGCAGGCCTTGCTGGAGGACGGATCACCATGTCTGCTCATCTAACAACTTCACTGAGACGCCACTCAAAGCAGTCCTCAGAGTCATCTGTGATTGATAGACACATTGTCTATTCAAGATTGTGCTGACTCAGTTGGAAGGGGTTGAACAATGTGTACAGTCCTGCAAAAAAAAAAAAAAAGNTATCTCCAACCTATGTGGAGGTTAATAAAGCTTTGGAAAAAGGAAGACCACTGATAGTGGATGCAAAGAATACACAATTTGCAGGCCACAAGGACATTGGCAGAACTCCCAAGAGAAGGAAGAAACTAATAAAGCCAACTCAGTAACTGTGCTGAATCAGCTCTGACTGGGTCAAAGGTAATTCCTGCAGAGAGAGATTACCATGAGAAGTGAGAGAAACATTAACCAACAGATGATAATTAATATAAGAACTATGTAACTTGCAGCCAATGAATAGTAATTCATTTGTTTGCTAAAATAACAAATAAAATATATAAAATATAATATAAAATATATAAAATATAATATATAA
>VYZS01038585.1:8071-21000 GCA_013400695.1 Neodrepanis coruscans
TGGGCACAGCGTGGCCCCGGCCCCGGTGCCGTGGCCCCGCGGGGTGGCCCCCTCACGCCCGCGGTCCAGCCCGGAAGTGACACGAGCCCACAAGCCGGAAGTGCCTATCCGGAAGTGGCGGTGCCCGTGGCGCCATGCGGCTGCGGGGCAGCCCCGGCCCTGGCATGGCCCCCGTGTGCCCGCACAGCCACGCGGGTGCAGCGCGGCCCCAGCCTGTAGTGCCGCGGCCCCATGGGGCGGCTCACCGCGCTTGCTGTCCGGCCCAGAAGTGCATACCCGGAAATGGCAGCGCCCACGGCCACACAGCGGCCCCATGGCCCCGGCCCCAGGCTGGCTCTGCGGCGCCATGTGGCCACAGGGCGGCCCCAGCACCGGAGCAGCCCCTGCACACCTCCGTGGGCGCGGTGCAGTCCCGTTCCCCGCGCGGCCCCGCATTCGCAGGAAGGCCCCGTTCCCAGCGCAGCCCTGCGGTCGTGGGGCAGCCCCCAGCACTGGAGCGGCCCCCGCACGCTCGTGCCGGTGGGGAATGGGGTTGGGGGGGAGGGGAACGGTTTTATTTTCTAACCCACAACAGGTTACGACTCCTGAAGTTGGGAAGAAGGAAGGAAAACATCTGAGAGGGAGAAGCGAATGGCAGCCCTGCCCTTCTTCAAAGTACATTCCATTAGGGTCACACAAGTGTTCATGAAAACACAAGCTGAGGTGGCACAGGGAAGAGTGGTTCTTACCAAAGGTTCAGCCAGGCAATTCATTAAAGTCCAGTGCCTCTCTTTACATTTTATTTATGTTTTCTCCTAAATTTTCATCTCTTCTAAAAATACTCATGAGAAAGTGTCTGGAGTGATAGTGTCAAGAACCAGAGCGTATTTTCTTTGTCTCCCTCATTCTCACAGTTGCACAGCTCATTCCAATTTGGAGCATTCTCTGCCTGAATATCTTCACTTTTCTCTTCTGAATCTCTCTGAACTCTCTAGTTCCATCACCTGCCCAAGTCCTTAAGTACAACAGAAACATCAAAGTACTTAGATAATTTTTGCCTCATTCAATCTACAATGAAACATAAGCATCCATAAGGCTCCTCTTACCTAAATGCCCACTTTCTTCCAAGTCTTTACACTTTCAGACCCAAGTGTTTTTTTCCCGATTTGCATTGATTCAGCTCTGCTTATTCTGAAAAATAAAAATATTATTTACATTTCATTTGTATGTGCTCACTATGAAGAATTGGAACAACAGCTGAGAAACTGTGTTTTGTTTCATGGCCAATATGGCACGTGTAAAACTTGTGGAGCAGCAGCTGAAAGGCTGTGTTTTTGGTTTTGAGACCAATTTGACATCCTTTAGCAATCTTTTTGGGCAGCAATTCAGAAGGCTCTGATTCTTCCCCCTCTCCAGACACCAATCTGGTATCTTTCTATCTAAGTTTTTTGACACTTTTTGTGTGATTGTCGAAAATCAATAAACAAAGTCTGAAAATAATTTTCTCTGCAAAAACAAGCTATTATGGAAATTTCTGGTATAATTTTTGGCCAACACATGACTTCAAAATTCAGGGGTTCCATCTTTCCTTTCCTACATTATGATACATTTATTATACATTATTTTAAAATTTATTTATTTTTTCTTTTAAAACATGAATCTTAGGATGGATACATTCCAGATACATTTTTAAGTGACTACTTAACAAAATTTTCCTGCAGAAATTGAATGGCTATTGCTCAGGCTACTGATTTTTTTTTTATAAGGCCTCAAATATTATTTACATGCCTGATCCCTTTAATATAGTTTTTATAAACCTGCTGTCCATGAAAGGTGACAAACAACCTTGTAACAGTACTTCTCTGTGCATTTAAAACTAGTGCCTCTCATGAGCATTTTCTCTCCCTAAGACACATTTAGGAGATTGAGTATATTGTAGCTTCCATATCTAAAAGCCTTTGTCCAGCAAGGAATCTAATTCTAGAGTAAGTTATATAATACATACTTTCACTTATTAGGAACAGGGCTGACAGTAAATTTAATTTTACATGGATATCAATCAGTGTTTTATATCATGGTAATAAAAACACATTTTACTTGATGTAGCCTAGACTAAAACGTAACAGAGGAGCTGGCAGTGTGCATGTATGATTTTAGATATTTTGTTTCACCAAGCTTTCAGTTATCAATATGTCCTGTTCTGCATTGCTGCTCTCTGGTCTGTTTAATTGAATAGCCTAAGTAAAAAGCCACCAAAATTCATTCAAGAATGCACAGAATGGCAAACTTAATTTCCTTCAATATAACATATTTGTTAAAGTAGAGTTTGCTTTTTATTTTTGAAAGAGAATATCAAGTACATGTTCCTAAAGAAAAAGACCACATCTCTAATATATGACAGCAGCATACTACAATAGGGGAAAAGACTATTATTATATTACTTTAATTCCTACATTCATTTTTTGCCCACTGTGATTTTACAAAATTCTTTGTGAGATGTAAAGATGTAAATTCCTCCATCCAAGAAGTCTTCACAGAAGCATCTTTGGGCAGTACAGCCATAATATGAGTCACTTAGTGACACCCTTTATAGATCTTAAATACTTCAATATGTGAAATGAAATACAAAGCATATTCACACATGATGTTGAATTTTGGCATTATGAAACAAATACCTATCAAGAACGTGATAAATGAATAAGATACTGAAAAAGATAGCAAACATCCCAATATAGTATAACTGTTCTATTCCAACAACAAAGCTAGGTACATGCAAGCTACAGTTCTCTTCCCCTTTTTAACAGGGCCTGAATTTTCTATCAAGGTTGAGCAAATTTTAGATTTTCTGGTACATTTCCTGAGCAAACTCCTGTGAAGCAATAAACACTATGGCAGCCCATATTTTTTTATATATCTGACATCTAAGTTTTCTGTGCTCATTCTGAAGTAGCTATCAAGATCTATTTTCAAGATAAATTATTTAATTTCCTTCCCTAAAACTGTTTTCCAGACAAGATACACTAGCTGCTTTAAGAAGCATTTTGGTATTCTCTTTCCAGAGAGTTTTAAGTTCAACAGATCAGCCCCTGACATCTCAGGTTAAGCTATGTCAGCATAATTACTGATACTACAAGGTTAGCAGGAAGCAAAATGAGTACTGTGAAGGTTTCAGGTCAAATATTAATCTACCTGACAGTAGAATGTCTGGAAAGTTTCATCTTCAGCATTCCAGTGATGCTTAAATCCTTCCCACCTGCTGGGATGGCACTGATTCCCAAATTATAAGGTAATTTACAATTTAAAATTTGCATTTAGAAGTTTGTTTGAAGAAGAAATTTATTTGCTTCTTGCAACTCTGCATACTTACTAGCAAGCAAGGGCTGGAAACTCAATGTTATATAAATTTTTAACTGTTTCTTAGTTTCTTTTCCTGCTTCAAAGAAAAACTAGGTCTCAGATGCAAACTTTTAAAGTCAGTAAAAGATATTATTTTCTGTTCTGTGTCTGGACATGGATAAACTCATTTAATCTAGGTACATGGCATTTTTCTACATTAAGGTAAAATGATGCAACATTAGCCATACCATTCCAAAAAGCAGTTCCTCTTTAATAAAAAAATTAGGCTGAATTAATACTGTGTTGCAGAACAGATGCACTGTTTCAAAGCAGTAAAATATTTCTGCCTTGGAAAACTTTGCATGCAAAGCATATTTCAAGAATTTTACCTATGTTGAGGTAGTAATAGAAGGAGGAATAATAATAATAATAACAACAACAATAACAACAACAACAACAACAAAAATTAGTCATCACTTCATCACAAAAAGATAGGGTATGATTAGCTTACAAAGCAGAAATATGTTATGGAAAGTGGAAAAATAATTTTCCTGGAACACAGAAAACCAGAACAGATGGAGCACTGGTGAATGCAGTATCAGCCATTTCAATAATGGTTGAAAAATGGATCAGCTACCAACTAGATCCTACAAGCACAATGGAATATGTCTCATAAGATTCCCATGCTTCATATTCACAGGTCTATATGCAGTCCTGAGTACATACCTTTCAGTCTGTTTTCTGTATTGTCTTACTGTCTTGGAAGAACATACAAAAAGTATATCTCCAGAAAGTCATCCAGGTTAAATTCTAAAAACTGTGAAATCATATCTCAGAAAGTCTTAGCTTAATTTGATGTATTTGCAAAATTCCATTTACAATTATTGTCTAATTCAGTCTACAATCTTCGAAATACCACATATGTACACATATCCTCAACTGTTCTTCATAATTCTGGAACTTCATTTCATTTATTTGTAACTACATAGCGCAACTTAATAATACATTAATTAATAATCATCACATAATATGCTGCTATTGACAAAAGAATTATTCTGATCTGCTACACTCATTTTATGTTAATGTAACTGTAAATGTAGACAAAGCTGGACTGATTGAAATAAGAGGAGGCACTCATTGAAACTTTTGGAATTAAATGAGATTTGTAACAGTTTCTCAAGGTCCTATTCTGTGCCAAATTTATTCATTTTATATAGAAATAATTTGCATGCATTTCTAATAGACTAATTGGGCCTACCTATGAAAACTGCACTGTACTAGGTGATTCTTCATGACTTAGCAAGGGGGAAATTTATGTCACATCAGCCAACTCTGTTATTTAAGACATCACCAGCACTGAGGGCACATTGGCTACCTGAATTACCTCAAGCATATAAGTAAAGGCCAGGAGTCAGATTTCGATGATCCTTGTGGGTCCCATCCAGCTATGGATATTCTATGAGTTAATGTCTGTCCATCACTTCTGTCAGTCACCTCAGAAGGCCCAGAGAAGAACAAGCAGGGAGATGTAATTTTATCATCAAAAGTCAGATTCTAAATAGAATTCTCCTATAAAATAAGTTTTCAACAACTTGAAATAGCAGAAGGCAAGAAAGACCTGAATATCATAATTCAGTCAAATAGTGTCATGTGACTACAAGCAGGCAAAAATAATCCTAACATGCTTCAGGCAAAGTGATAGAAATAGAGATGTGTTGATGCCATTATATAAAGTGCTAGAAAATTCTCCTTTGAAATACTGGATCCAGTCCATGTTCAAAAACTGTGAATTTAAACTAGAACAAACTTGGAGAATAACCTCTATATAGCTCTGTAAAATAAAAGTGGAGATAATATATATGAAAAATCATAAATATCTGTAAGCACATATGGTGAAAACCATCAGGGAGAAAAGAGCTATTAAGCTAATAGATACTGTTGGCACAGTAGTAAAAAGGTGTAAAATAGTCATGAATACTTTTAAACTGGAAGTTAGGAGATTTCTAATACCAGGAACAGCTTTCAAGCAGAAACAGGAGGCTGAGAAATCTTAGCCAATTTTATAATGAGTCTTGCAGCATTTATAAACAGGTTTCAGTTGCCTATAACAACAGGAAGCAGGGCTTCATGATCCACTAAGTTTTTCCAGCCTTATGCCCAAAGACACAGAAGGCACTGGCAAAAGAAATTCTGCTTGTTCATCTAAGAGGGAAGTTTTCACAGAACTTTTATAAGTATGAACACTGGTAATATGTTTTCTTTTATTATTTATTGTGAAAATCTGTTAATATACTTTAGTGTTATTTTTAATTGTAACAGTAAAATTATTGGTTTTCATTTCTAGTTGAACTGTAGGGTGTTGGATGTAGGTGGGCTTCTTATTCATATACATATTTATAATAATACAAAAGAGAGAGATGTTCAGGTTGGTTTTGTTTGCTTGTTTTCTGGGTTTTTTTCATGTCTCTATTTGTTGAAACATGGTTTGATTTGCTGTGTGATAATGTTTCAACTTTTTTCTGAGAAAAGTAGTACTCGACTCCTTTAAAGTTAAATAGGCTAGACTGTATTAAACATCTACAGATTGTCTTGTAATTGATTCTATGTGTTTTGTTTGAGATAATTTTTGCCAACATTGCTTGTTTATGTTTTATGTTGAATTAAGTTAATTTATAAAAATTCATAAAACTGGGAGAATCCTCTACTACTTATTACTGTAGAAGCCATTTCAAGAGTATCTTTCAACAAACATTCTCTTCAGTAAAACATGAGCAAAGATTCTTTCATAGCTACTGTCAGACAGTATGTTTTCTAGGTCTTATTACATATGTTAAGAGTAATAGCCATGAAGGGTTATTAAGTATTTCAATATCAATGAAAATAATATAATAATAACAACAAAATAGCAATCAGTCATATGTATTAGCACAGTCCCATTCATATCACTACCTCTTACTCTGATTTTCTCTTTTTTTCCATTATCCTTTGTTTCCTCAAGTATGTTTCCTCAAATTCAGTTTATACGTATAGGTGGCTTGAGGTCACAGAAACTTAATGGCGAACAAGCCAAAGACAGTGAAAGGAACATGAATTTAATTTATATTCACCTCATTGAGGACAAGGTCCCAAACAAATAACAAAATTGTTTTAGTGGTGTTACAGAAGACTGAGCTATGAGTATGGCTGGAGATGGTGGATGGCACTAACTAAATTTAGGAATTTAGTAAGCAGTGTGCTTACTGCTGTGTTTGAGCAGAAAAAAAATATAAGCAACATCTGCTTTCTCAGATAACACCTATCATCCTTTTCTGAAAGAATAAAGTGTACTGAAGATTTAAAAGCTGTGGAAAAAGCAAAAAGATACTAGGTTACTTGGCCCAAATCCCAGACTAAGTAAACCACTGCACCTAGAAGAGAACCCTGAATTCCCAGCTCTCAAAGTACCATGTTGGCCACTGGGAAGCATCATTTGTTCAGGGCTGATTTAAAGGAAAGTAAGCAAGAAAAATAACCCCAAATCCCAAATTCCAGAAAGAAAAGCTTTACTTTGTCTTCTGTATCTGAGGAAGTGTGTGTTTCAGGTCTAACTTTAGTTCTTATGCATAGAATGTTATAATATTTTACTGCTGTTTGACTTTTACTGAATAAAATAGTGTTCCCTGTTGCAAAAAGATGAGTATTTTTTCCATTACAGAATACCAAATTGCTTTGTACTGGTGTGCTAAAGTATACCAAAAAGCTGCAAGCCATCATTAAGAGTGTGTACAGATGTGTACTACTCAAACAGGTATGCCCATAAAAAAGGTTGCCATATACTAACTCTCATCCAGCTGGTCATTACTGCATCTTTTGCAGAATTTATTACCCCCTCTTTAATTTGCTTTCAGAGATGCTCACATGAGCACTTTTTATCTTCTAAAGTAAGGGGCGGTGAGCTGAAATATTTTGGCTAATGGATCTTGGCAGATTCAGCTCATTAGGACTTAGGCAGAACAGGCACCATACACATATGATCACTGACTGTATCCAAATCAGAATGAATAAACTGGTTGTTGTTTCCATGGGGTACATTTAAACAACAATTTGTCACAGAGGCTAATTATTCACTAAATCTGAATGACAAATTTAGAAATTACAGATAGCACAAGGCCTGGAGGAGACCTTAATAGCCATCTCATCCATTCATGCATCCATGGAGAAGATCAGATATTTCTATGTCTTTCCTGTTCTTGTCCAAATTGTTTTTCAATACATTCCAGTGACAGAAACTTCACAACGTACCCAGGCAAAGCATTCCAGTGATGCACTAACCTTTCTGATATGAGGTTTTCCCTGTCATCTGATCTAATCTTCCTTGTGCTAATTAGAAATCTTTGTCGTAATCACAATACATTTTTCAGTTGGTCCTTCCTGAACTGTGCACAAAATCAGAAATCAGTGCTCCAGCTGACATCTTACTAGTGCCAAATACAACAAATATTTCATTTGAATTAGAGATAATACTCCTATTTACTTTTTTTTCAGAAAAACATAACATTCTTGACTCTTGTCCAGCTTGTTAGCCACAGTAACTCTTAGATCTTTTCATTTAGCCAGATGTTTTTCAGTTTGTACTTACAGAGAATAATTTTATGTGTGTCCTTTTATAACTGTGTCAATTTTCTCTTTGAAAAACCATGATCAGCTTGACCTAATGAGCCAGTGACTGGACAGGTTACCTCCTTAAAACCCTCTTACCTTGAAAAATCCTATGATTCTCTTGCTTTCTGAGATAATTTTGAGCTTGGATTCTATTCTACCATAAACTCAAAGGTTTTGTATTTTATGTCATTTGCAACTTTAATAAAATTATGATAGAAATATTATATCCTAACTTTTTGACTATCACAATAACTTTACATTGTTTCTAATACAGGACAGATCCTTTAGTCGAAAACTGAATGTATTCTATGAACCTCTGTTGAAACACTCACAAAGTGCAATAACTGTAATGTAATGTAATAGTAGTGTCTCCATTTTCCCCATTCATTACATGTTAGACATAAATTTAAGAAGTCTGAAAACCTCTCAATGACACCATATGTTCAGCAGTGGCTGCTTCAGGATATATCTGTTCTCTCCCCAGAATTGTACCCTCTTCCAGAAGTTCTAACTGAAATACCATCTGATTCCAATCCCTTCACCCTCCTTCCCAGAGGTATATAATTTCTTATCTATTCAGTATTATTCCTGGTAGTGGCACTATCATGAGTCCCTTCATGGATGAACAACAGCATGAAGAAGAAGACACTGGAGCAGATGAGTCTCAATAAGTTTCATACCATCTTAGATTAAGAGTTCTGGCAGGGTATACAGCTCATGGAATGTCAAGGTGAGTACTCACATGGATCACTTTAACTCTCTCAGGTCTCATTTACTAAATAATTCTGTCTTTCTCTTCTTCTTTAGAGTTCTGCACTCCATCTTATGGCCTCTTGCTTCCTTACTACTGGAACCATTCATCACTCACTCTCAGGACAGCATGGTGGTACTATGGAGGTAGATTCTACCTTAAATAGAAAACATCAGACCCTAAAGGGCAACCAGCTGTAGTCAGCTTCAAAAACTCCTTTCTTCTTTTGTTTTCCATCTCCTGTAGCTGCCTATGGGACCATGTTTCTTCTAATTCGAACTGACAGTCAGTGATTGCAATTATATCCATCCAGACTTGTGTACTGCATCTCCTGTTCTCTATTGTGGAAATAATAAATAGAGACTAGCAACTTTAAACAGCAGCCTGCTTTTTCATGACTGAGCTGCTACGGATTCATGCAAGTTCACCACTCCCTAGGCTTCACACTAAAATGATGAACTTGGTCCTCAAAGAGGATCATTTCTTTCCTCCATGTTCTCCAGCAGCAGAGTTCTGGGAAGAAGGAAGTAATTTCTGAGAATAAAGATATCTTTGTTTTGACTGGGAGGCAAAGAGCCAAAAATATGTCCAAAACTTCACTTCTTAACAGCTTTTACTTGGCAGAAAAAGGAATTAATGAATTTTCCCCACCCAAAAGCCCATTTCTCCTTTATGAAAATTGTTTCTAAAAACCTAAGTAATTATTTCAATTTCAATATTTATATTTGTTTAGGTATCAGAATAATGGAAGACAACTCAGCTCTGTGAGTGGATAGATATACAGTTGGTACAAAACAGAAATAGAGTCATGTAAGGAAAAAGGGTGAGAGGAAAAAAGTTAATAGCTTTATTACTGTGCATAGATCAAGCCCCAAACTCTCACAGGCACATTAAGAGACAAAACAGTGTGGCTTTCTAGCCACTGCTCAGGTGAAGCCTAAGATGTCTGTGANAGGAGGTTTTTAATTCTTGTTTTTCCTCTTTCCCTAACTAAATCCTGGGATCAGCCAAACCTGTCTGTGTTTTTATCTAAGCTGAGTGACAGCATTGTAAACCTAACCTCGTCAACATGCTGTAAATGGTTTGAATTAATTAATTTCCTCTGGAAATCTGTTGTATCCTGTATCCTGCTATAACCCCCTATGAAGAAGGCCCAACGTGGAAGTATCAGTTAGCACCATAAGCACAGCTCAGTGACAACTTTGTTGTTAATGAAAAATGGTTACTGTTCCATGAGGAAACCCATTGATGTTAATATGGCCAATGCTTTTGTGAACTAACATCTGGTCTGTATTAGATGTTAATTCTAATTCTCAGTCAATATTTTTGGACACTGCTACTGTTGGTAATTTATTGATATTACCTGGGTGTTCTCCAAAGCTGTTTTGATGTATGTAAAGCACATTTATTTTGTAATAATTCATTAGTATTACTTCAACTTATTTTGTNTTGACTGGGAGGCAAAGAGCCAAAAATATGTCCAAAACTTCACTTCTTAACAGCTTTTACTTGGCAGAAAAAGGAATTAATGAATTTTCCCCACCCAAAAGCCCATTTCTCCTTTATGAAAATTGTTTCTAAAAACCTAAGTAATTATTTCAATTTCAATATTTATATTTGTTTAGGTATCAGAATAATGGAAGACAACTCAGCTCTGTGAGTGGATAGATATACAGTTGGTACAAAACAGAAATAGAGTCATGTAAGGAAAAAGGGTGAGAGGAAAAAAGTTAATAGCTTTATTACTGTGCATAGATCAAGCCCCAAACTCTCACAGGCAGATTAAGAGACAAAACAGTGTGGCTTTCTAGCCACTGCTCAGGTGAAGCCTAAGATGTCTGTGATAGCGGATTGACAGAAGAAAAAGGTATATCAAAATGGCAGAATGGGTGCCTCCTTGTACACATAGTTTCTTTTCTAGAGAGATCAATGTCTGTCCAGGCAGCATGTAGCATTCAGGGAATGCTCTTTATTTCTGTTTCTGCCATCATAAAGAGTCAAAATATGCCCTTGAATGATCTCTAAGATACCAAGAAAAGGAAAATCTATGTCTGTCCTTATAGCACTCTGATTAGCTAACTTAACCTGGAAAAGGTGATGTGATGGAACAATTATCTTCTTTTCTTTTATCTTCTTTCCATTAGCCAAAATGACTTTATGTATGACATGAGATTGTCTTCACTGAGGTTTGTTTAATAAGTCAAATGTAGGAAGCAGAATTCCAAGATTATGATCTTCAAAATGTGAAGATTTNTGCTTTTGTGAACTAACATCTGGTCTGTATTAGATGTTAATTCTAATTCTCAGTCAATATTTTTGGACACTGCTACTGTTGGTAATTTATTGATATTACCTGGGTGTTCTCCAAAGCTGTTTTGATGTATGTAAAGCACATTTATTTTGTAATAATTCATTAGTATTACTTCAACTTATTTTGTCATGTTGGTTGGGTTTGTAAAGACACACATCATTAATACCTACATTCTTGTTTAAGCCCCATTTGATTCTCTTAAATGTTCCCATTTGAAGAACACCATCACTGTTCATTTCTGTGTTCTTTGCTCAAGTCTGCCAAGACGTGGTAACAGAAGTACATAGAAGAAGACTTCCCCATCCCCCAAATAACATTATAAAACTGAGTTTTAGCAATCCACATCAGAGGGGTAAGGGGATTAGAGAGAGAAAAAATATCCACACTGTTGAAGTTTAAGTACTTGCCTACAACACCTGTACTTGGAAGATAGTTCCACTAACAGCTGATTGTTGACTGTTGCTGATTGTCTGTCTCCTTCTGCCTCGATAGATTTTGTTTATAAAATAATTAAACACATTTTATACTTATTAGATAGTAAGGAAGGAACTGCAATCTACCAGACATCTGTAATTAAAACTGTGTATATGTGTGCTGGTGATATTAAAAATGATAAAAAGTTTATAAGAATGTTCTGGTAGTTCAAGCAGTAGATAACTTAATTGGTAAAACAGAAGAATTGAATTGCTTGAGTAAAAAGATATCAGTGTGAAAAGCCTGCTAGAGCAAATGTGACAGTTTGATAGATAGAGCAACAAGGGAGGACAGAACTCAGGTTAGCAGCAATTAGGCTAGAACAATTTTCCATCTGGACTAATGGATTTGAGTGGACAACGACGAGAAAGGAAGGCAAAAGAGCTCATGAACCCAGAGAAGAAAAGGCAGAGAACAGGAACAAGAATCAAGCAGTAATGGGACAGAGAAAATTAAGAGAGAACAAGGAGTTAAAAAAGCTGTTAGATGAGAGGCAGCGTAAGAAACTAGACTGTGAGTGGAGGAAGAAATAGGACCTGGCCTGAATCCCAGGTGAGGCTGGGAATCAGGTGAGAAAAGACTTGCAGACTAGATGAGGGTAAGTGGAGACTCCATGAATAGAGGGCAAAAATCAACACACTCTGACTCTATAAAAATGGCTGAACTAAAGGAATATAAAGAGATGAACTAAGGAGAAGTAATTCATACAGATACCACTGAGAAGAGGGTAAATGGTCTCAGTAATAAGCCTTAATTATCTATTTCCTAATTTTAGAGGGTATTACTTTGCATCTTTAATATTTTAATGGGAGAGGGATGGTGGTGTGATATGCATTGTAAATACAGTTCATTAGAAGGGGGGCTGTGGTTTGAAACACATTTTTAAGCAATGAGGAGATCTTGAACATCCTCTTTCATAAAGAATCCTTGGTTGCTATGGAGGCAGTTTCCAAAGTTCTTTGTTAGAATATGTGTTTTCTGCTAATAATAAAGAAAAAGAGGTCACACAGTTTTGGCTCCAAGATGATAACCCAGAAATGAAAAAAAAAATCACTGAAGGGGTGGAGAATTAGAAAGTCAGGCAAAAGCATGCTGCCCATAGGGAAAAGATAGTCTGTAACTAAGGAAAGAGGAGACATGTAGGAAACAAAGAGTTTACATTTTGAGAATAGTTTCCACTTTTTACTGGTTATCTATTTGCAGAATGAGAACAAACTTCATAGGGAAGGGAAGGGCATGCCTGCTCTTGCAGTTAGAAATTCAGACCTAGGCAAACCAAGGACGAACTGAAAGCTTCAGAAATATATCTCTCTCTCTCTCTCTTCCAGCAGGCGTCTTTCTTATACTGTTCAGAAAGATGTCTGAGCAGTTTTCAAGCAAAAAGAAATAGGTGATTCATTCCAGGGTCTTTCTCTTTTCTTACTCCCCGGTAGCAAG